>KK115279.1:875071-939314 GCA_000611955.2 Stegodyphus mimosarum | reverse complement strand
AGCTAACGAGACAGGTCTGATTCTGTGCTTGGTCTGCTACTTTTGGCAGTTACTGCCAAATACAGTTGTGTCTGGGCATTGCAACTCTAGGAGCGACCTATACTGTAACGTCTATTGACATTTCTATCGTTTTGAAATCGTTGCCAAAGCCTAGAGATGACACTTTGGGTTATTTCAAGTTCCTCTGATGCTTCCATTTGAGTACGCCCATATTCCAAGCAGCCGACAACTCTACCACGTTGAAAATCATCCACATGCGTTTTCTGCGTGATAACTATTCGGTTGTGGCACTTAGTAGCTTACAGAACGCTTATGAACAATTTTACTTCTTTGCTACAATTCCTTATATAAGCTTCTCTTACACTCTAGCCATTGTAACGTACTATCGGCGCCATTTGATGACTTTCTGTAATTTGCATATTATTCCTGAAGTTGTATGCTACCATTGTACAGGTGAAATGTTTGCTTTAGAGCTCGATTTCCATGGGATTCTGAATTATCCTTAATTTATAGACATGAGTGTAAGACAACGTAAAATTGTAGCAATTGTTTTGTTTTGCTAAATGGTTTTGGTTACTGGTTCATGTACCTTTGTTTTCGTACCCTTAATTGTTTAGGGATAGAATTTAATTTTAGATCAGCAAAGTTGAAAGAAAAATTGGAAATTAAGAAAATCATAATTTCACTATATCTTTTTTGAAAGAATACTTGACAATCAGACGGAGGAATAAAAAGAACTTTAATACAAAAAAATAGTAATTGTACTCTAACTTCAACTCAGTTAAAGCGAAAAAGTGTGGAAAAATGTTTATAAGTTTTTATTGTATATATCGATATTACATATTTCCACATTTTTGCTGCTGTGTTGCTTGATTCACATTTAGTTGAGAATGTGTCTAAATAGTGTCTTGTTTGTTAACTATTCACATTCTTTTATTGCTACTTAAAAATTTGGTATTTGAGTTTTGCGGAACTCTAAATTTTAAAGAGAATGGTAGAAAACATTTTCAAGGAAAGTACATGGAATCAAAACACCTAAAATGATGAGCATTTTGAAGTTCATCAATAATTAATATTATATCTGTTTCTAAAAATGTTATGGCTTGACCACTACATTAGACTCTTACGTATCCAATAATAATTATCAGTTATTAGTTTGCCTAAGAAATTGTTCCTGAAAGTTTACTTTTCTGGGTATTAGCTTATATATTTTGTCCAGCTTCTGGCCATAAAACATATCAGCCATCACGAGTATGCAAAAATATAAATAAACTTCAGGTGTTGGTAATTTTATTTTACCCAAGTATTCAGTTCTTTATATTTATGCATATTATACAATTTGTTCTATATAAGGTCTTATTGAGATGCGAGCTATGTGGGTGTTTCCATTTAAAACTAAAACGGTTTTTGTAATGAACTGTTCCTGGATAGGAAAATATTTAATCCCAACACTAGCATTGTTCTCTGACTTCTTTTTGATAACTTTAATATAATTCTAAGACATCGCATAAGAAATTATATTTAAATATCTTGCTTATAGAAATCAAATTTAACTTTTCACGGCTTGTCTTTGTGAAATGGATTTAAATTTTAATCACCATGTCTTGCGCAATCCCGTGCAAAAAATACAGCTTTGTGTGAATTTCGATTTAAAATTTATGAAGAGATTGTCAATAAGCGTGCGTTTAGTGAGTGCAAGCATATATGACAATCTCAACTACTCATGATAAATAATATTTATTTTGTCCATATGAAAGTCATAGAAGCATCAAATATTGATTATAAACCTCTTATTAATTTTATATATTTATCTAACTAAAATTAAGAACTTAATTATCTTTTGAGGCACATTTCCGTTCAATAAAAACACAATTTTTGCATTTCCTTACAAGTGAACAAATTTACAAGTAATAAATTTGTTCTCACATCAACACTGGAATCTTTGTTATGAAAGTAAATGGATTAGTTTAAAAAATAAATAGGAGAGAGAGAAAATAAGGAATTTAATTTTCCTGTCGGTTATTTTAATGTCATAATATTTCGTAATTCATGAAATTTTCAATTTGAAAAATATTTCCATGCGTATATATATACTAAAACACACTGTCAATGCATGAAGTATCTTTTTAGGTGCTTCATAAAATGCAGAAATTTCAGTAAGAGTGTCTTGATCATATAAAGTAAAATAAATTTTCTAACATTTTCTCCTTTTCTTATACTTTATAAAAAAATGAAGAGAAAATGTCATCCTCAACAAAAATTTCGAAGAAAAGAAGGTAATTAAACACTCTGCATTATCTTTATATGCAGATTGAGTTACCAAAACAAAGTAAACTGTTTTATTGTGTTCATCACGGACCTCATACCATTAATAAGTGACATTGTAGAAAGGCGATAAAATAAAAACAAAATTTTAAAAGGGAAAATGTTTCAGTTTTAAAAGCATATAAAACAAGCTTTGAAAATGCAATAGGCAGAACAGCAGAAAAATTGGCATTAGGTCAAATACACTTAGTTAATTATAATTGAAGTTATTAATGAGTTAGTAGCAATAATGAGAAATATTTTATTATGAAGACTGCTGACATTCTGAAAGCATTGGTCATGGCGAGAAAAAGTGTTTTATTGTAAACAGCAATATTCAAAATTTAATGTTCTTACTTTTTCAAGATGTTATAAAGAATATTAAATTTTGAATAAAGAAAAGGGTAAGATATATGAGAATATAGAATGGGGATTACTTTGTGGTACAGCTATTGTGAGAATATATTTTAAATACTAATTTTAATAGCTGCAACGCAGTAGTATTATTATTATAATATTTTAAGCTTATGATTAGTAAGCTCGAAAAACTTGCCTATCAAATTTATAACAATAAGATTATTTCACAGGCAATGAACGTTTTATGAAAAGATTAAAAATACAAAATTTGTGAACATTTCTAATAAGTAGTAAACAAGGATAGCCCAAATTTATAGTTAAATTCCAATTTTAAAAATTATTCTCTAAAGCAATTTCATGTTCAATGTTTTAAAATGCTGTATGAAACCTCAGTGTTATCTTTTACTTATTATTAAGACAATGAATATATTTTCACTTTCTAGAGAAGTTTCTAGTGTTCGTAAGTAGAAGTGTTTCGTAAGTAGGTTGTCTTGCAATGAATATTATTGCATTTATCCTTATAATGCACCTTTAAAGAATGATTTCGAAAGGTTCCGCAAGGAGCACGCATTTGCGAAATAATAAATTTGACTAGTAAGTGTCTTTATTTTTTAACAAAATCTAATGTTTCTCACAAAAAGGAAGAATTTCTACTTATATAAAGTTTCTATTGAGAAAACAGTTTTAGAGTTTCATATTCTAATTATGTATTATGTTGAATCACTCACTTTAAAAGTAAAGTTTACAGACTTAAACTGTACTATTTGTGCATTGCAATTGTGAAATTATACACCCCAAGACAGCTAAGCGAGTTATGCAAATATATACCGCGAAGCGATAACAGTAAAAGTGAGTCCGTATAGTTGAAAGCTATTTTAAAAATGAGCTCAATATAAAGGTATTTTTATGTGAAGACCTAAAATTGAGTAAACATATATCAAATGAAAGTTTGCATTTTGATAGAATGAGCACGTTCTGTTTCCTGAAATTTCAGTAAATATATAAAAACAATTACATATTATTGTCATATATAATATTAAACGGAAAAGAAAAAGTACTTTTTAAACTTAACATTTTCAAGATAAATTGTTTTAAACCATATTATATTAGAGGGTATAATACCATGATCTTAAGAACGTTTAATTTAATAACGTTGCTTGGAGCTATTTCGATGAATTTTAGATTTGGTTTCTGGCAACTGCTTGAAAAACTAAAGAATCTTAGTTACAATATTAAAAAAGTAGTTATAGTTTATAGTTTTACCTTAATCCTAGGACTTATTTCTAGAGTATTAAAAATTTAAACGCATTGTAAAATTTATTCCCTTATAAGTTACTCTAACCTAAAAAACCGAATATTAATTTCTAACACACACACATATATATGTATATAGCTAGATAGATAGATAAATAGATGTGTTTATTCTTTACGAAAACTTATTCATAATGACATTATCGATAACACTCATAACTATTATTTCTAATTATATTATTCAAATATAACAGTGATAAAACATAAAGTGATAAATGTTTCGTAAGTAAAAAGGACGCAGAAATAATTAAATATTGAAGTTATATATATAGAAATATAAAAATATATAGAAATATAAAAATTGAAGTTTAAAATTCAAAATAGAGAAACTGATAAGGAAATACTGAAATAATTTCTAGCAGAGATGAAACAAACTTATTAAGCGGACAAATGCAGTAAATCAGCCAGGAAAAATTGAGCACAAGATTTAGAAATTTCTCACAAAAAAGGAACATTGAAGTAAAATATGTGCAAAGGAAAACTGTATGACTTAACTTTTCTCACCATGATAACAAATTTATTTAAGCAGAATAAAACAAAAGGGTAAACTGGCTTCAGGCAATTTTCTTCTTGATTTGTTTCAATAAAAAGGCGTATTTTCCACCCTTATCTGCGACTAAATGAGATAATCTGATGCTTGTGCATCGCATTTCAATTAATTAACGGAGTTTAAGATAGTAATATTGTGAGGTTTAAATGAAACTTAAATTGAAAAAAGTAAACGTCTTTTGATTGTTTTAAAGATTTTTTATTTGGCTGTCAAATACAGATCTATCAAGCTCAGTTTTCCAGAAGAAATTTCATGAGTAATTGCACAAAGCCTCTGACCAGTTTCCAAATTTCAATTTCTGTCCGTTTTGCTTTCAACTCCTTGGAATAATTGGAAGAATTCCTTTGCAATGAAATAGTAATTATCATTTACATTAGGTATAATTTTAAATTATTGTATACTATTTTCTGTTAATGAGTTTAATATTGGTTAAAAATTTTAATAAATTGTGGCTAATATAAGATGCAATGGGCGTATTAAAAAGTTAAAAACAAAATACACTTTTAAGTCCTTATTTGCACCACAATATTTTATTTTAAATGCAAATGCATGCTTTATTTTAAATTTATTCAAATTATCTTAGAAAGCAAGTTTCACTTACGTACATTTTCATCATTCAAAGAAAATTTATCTATCTCTGTATATATCTTCTACATTTCATTCTTTCCGCAGTTTATGTAGGTCACTTACGGTTCCCAGAGGGGGCATGGTAATGAAGTTCTGTGTCTGAGCTCCTTTATGGTAAAGAACAGTAGAAACCTTTTGCATACATATTCACAGAGCACTAAGTTTCTAATTTAATAAATTTTTAACTTATCCTGAATATTTTAATAATCTTCAACGAGATAAGTATTATCTATAAAAGAGGAAATCTGACAATAAAATTCCTAAGAGCAGAGCTTTAGTACTGGCATGCCAGTTAATTAGTGAAGGTTATCCTAAGGGATTGGATATATAGCTGACATTTTATTCAAAAATTTGTTAAAAATGTATCCTTAGCTATAACACATTTTATAGTTTACTTTCATTAAAACATTCTTTTATATTAAACACGAACATATACTAAATGTCTGAAAATATCTTTCTCAAGAGCAATTCACCAATGATGAACTTAAAATCAGTATTTATCACCTTTAATGAATGAAGCGTAGGGAATTGCAAAAGAAGTTTATAAACGCAGATTCTCGTAACATTTTGCAATTCTTATACACGTAAGTAATGCAGGTGAAACTAAAATTTCGCTATATTATCGAAGTACGCAAGTATTATTACTTTATTTTTTGTAACATCTTTCGGAAATCAAAATAACGTATAATTTACATTTTAAATACTTATGCATGTATTTAATTTAAATTTAGACTGTCATTATTATTTAATAAAATATGAAGAATGCTGAAATGTGTATTAAAAGGAACATCTTATTTATGTAACTCCTACAGCATGGATGTGCAAATGTAGCATAGTAAGAATAGGTCAAATAAAGACAACTACATTGCATATAATCATTCAGTTATATGTAACTTCACTCCGAATTACTATTTACAAAAATTTTACTTCTCTTTGTCTGTGATTTTTAAAACTAACACATACATGTACGCATATACGGTAAAAATATTTTGCATATTCATTAACATCTTCATGTCAATAAAAATGCAAAATGTTTTCCCATTATAAACAATCATTGCATTTATGCACACTAGTAAATAATATATCTAATTAAATCCTTTTTATACATGAAGGCATAATTTTTACATCAAATCACAAGGTACGTATGTATAAATGCAATAAAATTAGGCTAAAAATTATAAGCAGATATTTTTCACAAAACATATCTTTAAGTGAAAATACTTTAATTCTTACACAAAGTACTCAATAATGTATTTATTGTAATTGCGTGTATCTTAATTTTCCCGTCATTTTGCAGACCGTTCAAAAGCATATTTCTCTGAATAATAATTAATAGTTTTAAATTAAAGAAGCTATTGCTTTGATAAAATAGGCGTATATAATTTCTGGGTTCTGCTGTTACAAATCAAATAAGCATTTATGAATACTAGAAAGGAAGAAACAATAAAATGGTTTAAGTACTTTTAAAAATCTGTCATGAAAGAACAATAAAATGGTTTAAGTACTTATAAAAATCTGTGAAAATTCAAAATTCATATAAAGAGTTTCTGAGATATTACTTGGTGCATTCAGTATTTAGCATTTTATGTGAATAAAGAGTACATAACTACATTGACAAAAATATGACTTTTTTATAGGATGTTAAAATCTTATTCCTTTAATATATTCTTATAATGCTAGAGTTCCCTTGATGCAGCATAATAGACATTCGGGGTAAGTACTCATCTGTTCTGAGATAATTGAATTTCGTTGACCTAGTTTATTTCACAACTGCTGTTAAAAATTCTGTAGATTAATTTTTAATGTAAAAGTTTTGCTTTCTGGATAATTTCAAAGTGAAATGAAATACTAAAATTTTGCATATAATATGCAATGAATCAAACAACATGCAATAAATTTTATATATTACCTTTATACACTCAAGGAAAAAATAAATATTCCTGGCTCGATACCTAGAATCCATAAAGAAATGTTCTGGAAGTTTCACCGAGAATATCCACAATGTGAGCACATTTTAAAAAATTAGTGTAAAATTGCATCAGCATAGTACATACATAGCTGTACATTGCGTCACTATTAATGTTCGATATCATTCTGAGAGAGATCTGGTGAAGAAATTTCTTGGGAAAAACTGGAAGCAACAAAAAAAAAATCCTTCACGTGTTGCGCGAACTACATTTTCCACAGATACCATATTGCAGTTCAAAACACGCGCTGTTATTCCCCCCCCCCCAAGCGGTGTGTGTGTTTTTTTTTACCTTTTATATAACGAACCAGCGTGTACTATAATGCGACCCATCTACGCAGGCAGCCAATAACAGTGCTGAATTTTGGGTAACATACAAAAAAAAGTTGATTTGAAAGGGTTGGAAAAGGTAGAAAAGGATTTGAGGTAGTAAAGGCCATGAGCGGGCTTTTGTTGCTTATTCGTTCACTTGGCCAATGACCTAAGTTCATTCGCAATGCAGGTCAAATGTTCACGTTGGGATGTTAACATAATTTTGTCCTGCTTTTAGGTGAGAAAGGCTTAAACTCTCTCGCATGACATGTAGCCTATATTAGGACCTATCACAGTACGTCTAGTAAGGACTGAATAGAAATATTTTTTTCTGAAACAACTATTCTGCTTTCTTTACAACATTTCTGCACTCAGTTAAGTGTAAGAATATACATACACGCATCTGTTTTAACTTTCCGTTTTTAGTGCATATGTGCCGGAATTCGAGGATTTCTTTTTGCATTTATACAAACAACAAAAACACTTCTAGTTTGAAATAAAGTTTTAAACCGTTACTTTAAAATATAATGCTAAGCAGATTTGATTCTGATTAACGATGATTGTAATTGCAATGAATATATGCTGTATAATTGAACTTCCAAACTATTAAGTAGAGAAATCCACTGATGAAAAACCGCCCTGTAGGCAATTTCATTATGCACACATTAATTTGTTTCATATTTATAATTCTATAAACAAAGCGACACAGGTTGATGCTGAAAATCCCAATGATCAAATTATTGATTTATTACACATACTATCTGCTCATAATGAGGTGCAAAATATTGTCCGAGTGCTTTTATAAAATGAATACATTTATATAGAAGGTAAAATTTAAGCAAAAAAATAGTCTTAAATTGTGATGGATTTTACTTTAAAGGTATTTATTGACCTGGTCTTCTTCTTTAAGAAGCAAATCATTCCGCTCACACTTTCGAAATCAGTGGCGTTCATATGCAATCTGAGCTAATTCACTCATTTAGGCAATAAATGTAAACGTAATAAATAAATTATGTAAAACTTAAGTTAGTCTAAGGTTAATTTAAAGTCATTTTTACAATGAATTTCATGTACAAAATATTCATATGCTTTTTATGTACATAATATTATAGAATTTTTTAAAACAAAATATATAAATATATATATAAGTTATACACATACACATATATATATATATATATATATAAACGTACATACATATACATCAATAAAATTAAATAGTTAATAAATAAAATTAAGTAATTTAAGTAGTAAATTTAAACTCATATTCCACTAAAATAGCCATCTAGACCAAAAACAAGCAAAGCCAGTGAACAAAGCTACTGCATAAACCTGAGAAAAGTTATACACAAATAAAAAAATCTTTTACAAAAAATCCAAAATTCAAAGTATCACAAAAATTAAAAATGGTAATTTACATTTCTGGTGACATCTTCGTCGGGGCGGGAGAGTGTGCACAGACAAAGCGGTTTAACTACCGTTTTTCGAATTTATAGCATTTTATTTATTATACATATAGATCTAAATATATACGTATATACATATACACCTAACACTGGTGTGTATTTTCTGTTAATTTTACACTTTATATACATTTTTTTACTTTATTTTAAACACAGAAAATTTTGTTTTTTGAAAAAGAAGGATTTACTTTAACCGTCATCGAATATTTTGTTAATATAAATTTTTTGTACAGATATTTTAATAAACAAATTTTTTACAAATTTTACTAATTTAAGGTTTTATTTATTGTCCAATTTTAAGTTTTGCACTGGCGTGCATCTCCTTGTACATAGGTTTTTGGAATATCAGAAAGTTAACATAGGAAAGTTAACAGGGATGGATTTTTGGACATCTCTTACTAGCAAATTTTATAATGCCCTTATCAAAAAGGTCCCACATAAGGAGCTTCGGTTTTATGCCTTAAGCAGCTATATAAAATATTTATTACGGATTTGAAATGTAACTGAAATGCTCAAATAAAAGCAAGATTATTTGCAGAACATTTTATTCAGCATTACCATGTAACTTGAATTTTCCTAACTGGAGGCAAACCTTCGTTTCCAAATTGAATTTAGGTAAACAGGTAATTGATAAAAATGGATATTATTGATTTTTAACCCCTATACACCATTAACATAGCTGTAAGATTCTTATAATAGTATTGGTAATAAGCTGCATACGTATGCTATATTATGACAACTAAGTAGATGATCAGCTTATATAAAAAATCGTGTACACAGGACCATTACTATGTTATCTATGTAGGAAATGATCATCAATAGGCGTACATGAACTTTATAACAGTTAAGAATTACAGAATCAGTAAACGAAATATTGCTAACATTAAGCGAAACCAAGTCGATCAACACGAAAAGAATCGTTTAATAATAAAACATTTAACTCTGCATTCTAACATGGGCTGATAGAATCATCTCTAGATTACACCAGATATTAGTTTTCGTAATAAAGACTTAAATGCTGTAGTTATAAATATTTTTATTTCATTTTTCTGCAAGAAAGCTTTGGATATGTTGAAGGTATAAAAAATTGAGAAGCAGTACTGAAACATTCATAACGGCATATCAGTCACAGAAACAGGATTTTTTACATAAGAAACTCAGGCCTGTAGCTGTCTCAGGCCTGTTGCTGAAACTCAGGCCTGTAGCCATAGCCTGTAGCTGTCTAATGAAGGTGAAAAAAATTACTAACTTATAGACAGAAGTACTCGTACTGTTGTTTTAAATGAAACTAAAAGACGTTTAGGGTTTTTGGAATCGAATAAGCAATACACAAGCTTTGCGTTTTATTCAACCTTTGGTTTTAAATTTCTGTGATAAGTTGCATGTAAATGTTTTTACTTTTTTTCTTTGAAACCCATAATGATAGTTATTGAGCTCTGATTATATCCGATATTTTTTCTTCTGTGTTTTGGGTTAGCCATGCTACTCGAAAATAACTTTCAGAATTACTAACTTCAGGCTTAACATTTTAAGTTTTAAAAGGCTTTTATTTAAATCTGGCACTCACAATTTAAGAATTCAAATAATTTAATAAAATTTAAAGAAAATAAAGGCCATGATTGTCAAAAATAAGCTTTATGCACAATAATCTCAAACTTCTTTTCATACTGAATTACGAATACGAATAGAAGTTTTTCCAAACCACTCAGATTTATATTTATTTATCGTTATATACCAAACACATTTTTCATTCACAAAACGTTTTTTACTCTCATTTTAAGAAACAGAGGACATTTTATTGTTTTCAGAAATCTCTATTTATTTAGGTTCAAAGCATTAACTTGTAAATTAAGGTAAAACTATAAAAGCAGATCCAAGTCTACTTCTAAAACAACTTTAAGGAGTCTTAAAATATCAGTACGCTTTTCTATTTATACACATCAGCAAAGATTTTTTACACGATAAGTAAGACGTTTCCCTTAGATTTTTATATGAGAATTTTAAATATGCATTCAGATCTTTATTAAATCACCAGTAGTTTTACAAGGAGAGACACGTAATCTTATCACTTATTTCGATTATAATGAGAAGGTTTCCATAAATATACTGGAATATTGAAATTTTGATTATTTCTATGGATATATATTGGATTTTAAATTGCAAGACATGTTTTTATATCTGTATTCTTGGGAAATTTTATCCTTCATTTCAAGTTTTTATACATTGTTTCTAGTTCTCTTCTAATATTATTGAATCCAAAATGCAATTCCTAATAATGTGGAAATATTGCATTAACAAATCTACCTCTAGTTGTCAAAATGAAATGAAATTGTGAAAGTTTTAAAATCCTCCTGCAAATGATTCAGTATGAAAAGTATCTATTCGTTACTATTAAAAAACAATTTCACTAATTTTCTTGGTCTTGACTTCACATAGTATTGTTTTTTTTTCAAATAGCCATGGAATCCATTCATTCGAAACCTTTAGTCAAATTGAGCTGGGTAAAAAAACTTGTTGTCATCAATATGTCACATGTAGATTCTTAAACTTTACATGTCTTCCTATGTAGATTTTATTCTATGAACGTGAAATACTTCATTTGGATCCACAAACCTCAAGAATAAGCTTCCTAGAGCAAAGTTTTGGCAAAATGAGAGAAGATACTTTTTATAAAATCGCGTAATAAAAAAATGATTTCCAGATCTGAAGTTCGATTAGCATTTTAATCTATCTAAAGAACTGGCATGTTAGTCTTGCAAGAATGTTTGAATTGGGGTAGGAGGTGTAAGCATGCAACTATCAAAAAACGCAGCGTGTTCTTTTGAAGTCTTATGAAGTAAAGTAGCTTTCAAACTTCACTTTTTTTCATTAAATTAATTTTTTTTCTGTATATGTTGAAATAGTGAACGATGTGAAAAATACTGTGAGCAGTTCTACGATAAAGGTTTTCATACCGACAAATATATGTCAAGTTCAGGGTATTGCTGACTGACACTTGACGACAGAGATGTTCCTTTATACACTTGCAAGAAATTTCCGTATACGATCTCGTTTCAGATTATTTCCTTCGACGATGCGCGCAAAAATTCATGCTTGCTGATGTAAATTTTTATAATGAGTCCCAAAATTCTTTTATGTGATAGGAAAATTTTTACATATTTGAATTCAGCAGCAGAAATGCCTTCAAATTAACAAACTTCGATTCGTATTACAAGGAAAAAGTACGCATTTGTTACTCAGTTTTATTACACATGCTTAATTCATGTTTAAAATATGTGCTTAAACATTCATTTTCAAGATCAGGTAACTTAAATAGAAAACTTTTGGAGATATGATTTTTAATAATTCATTTAAATGATTTCATTATTTCTAGTGATGAAAAGCAGTCAGTCTCAAAACATATTCAACTATAGCAACATCTTCACGAGTAAATAATTTTGTGTGAAGGATACATATTCCCTTCTAATTTTTCTTGCCTTTAATAAGCTTTAAAAAAAAACATAAAAAGTTTGATTAAATACTCCAAAATGCTTAATTGTGAATGCAAAAGAAGTTTAGAAATTTTTCAAGTGCATTTCAGTATATTGACTGCCTTAATATGAAAAAGTTACGTTCTCCTTCTTCATTTCTTTTTACTTCAAAAGTTTAACAATTTTAATTTATTGTAGTGCGTCCAATCTTTGCCAAATTTGAGTATTTCCGTTAATATTTAAATATTCCCAGATGGGGAGCCTGGAATGAACAGTTCTAAAAGGAGTAGTGCACTTACTTTAACTCTCTAATAATAACTGCTGTTTAATTTTGCTTATTCCTAGCCTGAAATTTATAACTGAGTTGCAGTGCCCAAAGTCTCTGCTGAAGAGATTCTTAGTGTGGCGGAAACACCTGGTTACACGTTTTTCCGCCACAAAGTACTTTACTAAAAAATATACTTTCCTCAATTACACTCAATGCAAAAATTCATTACTTATTGAGGTTTACTCTGTATAAATATGAGGCCTATTTTTTATTTTATTCGTCTCATCAATCGTTTCTCTTTTATTTAGACGTAAAAATGTAGATCGCGTGTTTCTATCCACAGAATGTCCACAGAAATATTTATGAATGAATCACACGAATTCAAGAACGATTTAAAGTACCTTAAAAATCTACCCTTGTGTAAATTGCACCCTATTTTTTTGCAAACGTTTTCTTTTATTTATTGTTTATTATTATTGTCTTTTATTTCGAAATTTATCATCATAATTTATCTATCTCAATAATCGAGAATTTTATAGTTGGAATTCAGTAATTCACTTTTCATTACTGTGATCTACCCACCGGTTTATTTGCAAACAAAACTATAGACTCTCTATATTCGTTTTTATTATGTTTGCAATTTTTTTGCTATAGACTATTGGTTTTCGCGTCACTAAATCTATTCAGTTATTAAATAATTCCAATCGTTATAGAACGATACGGAATCTGCATTATGCTACTTATTGAAAATATATAACATAGTGGGTACAGAAAAACACTGCATAAGTAATACGTAAAGTTTCGGTTCATTCAATTACGGCAAAGCACACGAGGGGTATCTGCCTAAGGGGAGAGATGACTTTGTGGACAACTTTCTAAGGAAAACTGGCTCGTAGGCACTTTACACTTAGGAATAACCACAGAAACGTCTTTGCAGCCAGCCCAGGGATTTGAATCTGGTCCGAAATACTAATGTTCAGCAACTTTACCACTCGGCCACTGGTGGGTCTCAAAGTAACACGCTTATGAATTTTATGCTCGTTTGCTTAATACTACGTTAAACGTATGCCATAAACTACCAAAAATTAACCAACTGGTGTTTTAACAAAACTTTTATCAGCACAATGTTTAATGTAATTACTAGTTGTTCTACTTTTTACCTGTGTCCAATAAATTTAGGGACCTAGGCAAGACGATCGTATAGAGGCTCCCAATGCCCGCTTTTCTTGATTTAATTAGGGAAAAGTAAGATTATGAGAAATTCTAGGACCATTTTTGAATCCCCTCTAAATCCTAGGATCTTGGACTAAACGGCTTTTGAAAGTCTTGAAGCATTATTCTTGATTATTTTCAGCATTTTTTTTTTTTAAATAGTTTCGGAATAAGTATTTTTTCTGTCTATTTTTGATATATATGTATATAGCGAATCTTACAAGCTTTTTGAAATAAGCATAGAGTATTTCATGCATATAAAGTTTTTGCGTGTCTGTATTCTGATCTGTATTTAGATGCTTAAATTGCATAACGGTTAAAAATGAAAAACTTTGAACTAAGAAGAGAGAAAAGAAAACCCAAAGAGAAAAAAAAGAACGATTATAAATTTTCTTCAAAAAATTTCAGAAATATTTTCTATTGCTTTGATTATTACAAGAATTATCTTCAGAAAAGTCTTAAATGATACTGCCCTCTTCCAAACTGTTGTAACAACAAATATTGTTAGAGAAAATCTTAAAATATTGTGTCTTGCAGCCCAAAGTATTGAATTACTATTCGAATAATATTTCGAACATTGGAATGAAATATTCTCAGAAGATGCAGGTGAGCACTTATAGTCTGATAGCAGTTAAGATAATGAGTCCGTTATGAAAAGGACGTTAAGAAACCTGCCAGGCTTCACATTAGCTAACTCATTTAATGCAGTAATCGTCTGAAGATTATGAGTATCTTATGAGACGGGTTTGACTCCCTGCCCATGGGCCGCATATAAATCTCAGAGCTCAATGACCTGTTGTGCGTCATACAAGCGAATATTTCAAGAAGCATGGGAAGATGAATTAGAAAACAAGAACTGGCTGGATAATTTTGAGTCAATACCACTGTTTATTTAAATGTACGTCTTCAAAGCCAAAGCAAATAATAAATTATATATCAAAGAATGACAAAAAGTAAATAATATATTATATTTCAAAGAATGACGAATTACATTAGAAGAAATTACAGAAAGTAATTTTGCTTTAATGGAAATAGCTTAATTTACTCTAAAACTGTGGACAAAGTCATATGAAAAACAAAACATACGCAGCTTTGACTGCCATTTTATAATAGATTTCGCAATTTAAAAAAATAACGGCTGCAATTCCTCAGTTTTGTTATTCCATCTTGACATCAAACTCGTTTGTAAATTAGCAAATGATTTGAAGTGACTTGGAATTAGATATGTAAAATAAAGAAAATTTATTAACATTGTAGAGGTATTGGGTATTTTTTTAAAGGAGGAGAAATGAAAAATGAGCAGTGCCCTCGCCGGGAATCTAACCACGGATCTTTTGAATACGCACCGAGCGTGCTGACCGCTACACCACGAAAGCATGCTAAGAAGGCAGAAGGAATACCTTATAACATAATATTTAAAAATTGTACTTATCTGAAAAACATGCAGTATTAAACGAACACTCTGTACTCGTTACTATTGTTATGAAGGCACATAAAATTGGAACAATATTCTTTATTTACATTTAGTAAATTAATAATTGCTTTACCTTCCGCATGAAGCAAATAAAAATTAATTAAGAACAAAAGTTTCTGACGAATATTTTGTATATATTCTTGTCAGTTTCTTCCTTCTGTTTAAAACGACATTTTGAAGATTTAGTGTTCCAAAAACAGTCTTAATATTCACGTTAAAATATTACCCTCATAATTACTTCCAATATCTATCTTTCGAGTTAAAACGTCAATACAGATTCAAACGTAATATATGTTGTTTTGTGATTGGTAACACATACCACATTATTTATGTCATCTATAACGCATTTTCTTGCAATATTGTAATTAAACTTTTGACTTCCATGATTTAAAGGACTATTTTGTTGCAATATTTCTTTTGAAATGTAATAACGCTGAATAGGCATTTGGCGTAAAAATACTTTAGAAATTCCTTATTGATTAAAAGTATGCTTTTTACTTAGCTAAATCTGTCGCTCCTGAAATACAACAGTATAAAATGCAATTTTCTTTACGTTCAACTCCGAAATTTTAGCGCTGAATTTCGAATTGTACTTCAAGATAATTTCTGTAGCCTAATTAACATGTTCAACTTCTCAGGTTGTAAATTCAGAAAGTCGCACTCCCAAATTCCGTCAGTGTAATTACGTGGGGAGGCAAGAGAGAAAAGTGAAACTCGAAACGAAGCATTCTACGCGATTACTACCTTTCTCTTTTTTTACGAGTTACAACAATTGTTCGCAAGTACTTGTGACTTCCCTAATACCTGGATGCGGATACGGACAGCAAAAGCTCCGAGATTAAAGTGCAGTAAAATCTTGTAGTTATTCCAGCATCTCTGAATGACATTTCATCTACAATTAGCGTAAGGGAAAGATAATTTTTTCCATTCTTGCGTTGGCGCTTTGTCTCAAACGGAGGAAAATCTTCTAAAAATATTTCAAATTCAGCATTCTTGTAGAGACGAAATTCATTTTTAAAGCGTTGGAGTTTAGTTTTTAATGAGGAACTCCCGGTAATACTTTCACCGAATGACTTTCTGCCTCACAGGCAACGATAAAACTTCTGTGACTTTCTTCGCGGTTTTGCCCAGTAGTCAGAGAAGTGATGCATTTTTAATGAGAACTGGGAGTTCCATTAGCTAAGTGCGAACACCACTTCGAATAGTTTGATAGTCGCCTCCGAATTCCTCAACGTTATTTATTTCTTCTTACGTTTGCAAATAGAGAAAGAGCTGTAATAAACGAATTACTCCAAATTGCAGATTCCATTTTCCGAAGCTTGCCCCGCTTACAGTATGGAGTGAATGACGGTTTTCTTAAATCTTCATTTCTTAAAGTAGTATTTTTTAAGGAAAAATATATTCAAGTACGGATCGAAATTTTTCGCACTGAAAGAAGATATTTTTGTTCAGTGTCATTTATAGACCCATGCGAATCAAGCATTGAGTTCTCTAGCACTGCAGATGACCGTTCGAAAGGAACGTTTAGAAACAATTTTCTCATTTTGGAAAAAGGGGTTTTCCATACAATCATCGACATTCACAAGTGCGTTTCTCGTAATAAGAAAATACCTATTGAATAAGGTACAGGCCATGCTACTGTAGTTATAAGAGACAGTCTGCAATGTTAAAGCTAAAATAATATATTAAAGCATATGTTAATCGAAACACATAACTTTCTCTTTTCTTTCTCCACAAAGGCATCCCTCCTCTTAGGTTGTTAGCCTTCGTGGCTTTGCCATATTCAAATAACCTAAACTAACGTAACTATTTTATGATGGAACCAGAGTGAAAGCTGAATATTTGCTTCAATTTTGTTTCTTGTATGACTGAATTTTCTGGAACACGCACTTATTTAGAAGTAAGATAATAGTTGTGACTTTATTCACAGTAGAATTCATTTATGTAATCTTTTATAAGTTTATCAAAAACTTAGAAACTGGTCTAAGAAGGTTTGCTTGAAGAAAGGAAACACTTTATTAATGTGTGAAAATAAAATAATGTTTTTAGGTTAAATTTAGGAATTGCTTTAAACCAAAACGCTTAAATAAATAAAAATATAATTTCCTCTTCAAACTTATTATATCATATAAAAGTAGATGAATTTTAATAAAATACAATATTTTAATCATTTTATTCAATTCAAGCTAATAGAATCATCCTGTAAAAAGCTTATATATTGAATAGTAATTATGGATAACATTATGATATAACAATGCAAAGAAATTAATATTCATGGCTGCATATTCCGAACTGGTTAAGGAAATCAAAACTTAAATGTTAATTTCAGATACTATCACATCGAGGTTGAAAGAAATTCTCTCAGATATGACAAATATTAATGTGTTTTGTGGTTATCATATTTTCTAGAAAACCGAAATTCTAATTTAAAAGCAGCGGTTGGGATAAATTCCAATTAAGTTATTTTTATCTAGCATGCATCTATTATACATGAACTGGACATATATTAAGTAATCTTTATTTGTTAACAATTTTTCCCGCTCCAAGACCTGAGTCCATATCTTTCTTTATAAACTTAAAAAGCTAAATATAAAAGCATGCTAATTTTTTCAGTCGTTTACCAAGTTGTAAATTTGGTTTTATATCTTTTAATCCTAATTTAAAGCTCATAGTCACATCTTAAATATGTGTCTTCCCACGATTCCTCAGGCACTTAACAAACGTTTATACTAGATCATCTTTTCTGCATATGTCTTAAAGGTGATAGAAATACATTTCGTGACATATTTCTTCTTATTATCAGTTACTAATCCAGCACCTTCTATTTGCCTCCTTGTAAGAGACAGCCGATGGCAGAGTTAAAAATCAATTATGCAGTATCTTATGTACTTATATATATATGCTTTCTTTCGGTTAACCGCAAATAATTGCGCTCAAAGGATTCATTTATTTAATAGATAACAAGATTCAGTTATTCCTTAATTAAGATTTAAAAGTTTAACTACAGTCTTAAAATTCTTACAGTAAAGCTGAACAGTCTGTAAAATTTAGAAGCGTTATTTGGAGAACGGAAGGTTTTTTATAAAAATGCAATTGAATTAAGCTCCAACCCTAATCAATATTTCTTAAATTATGCATTCATCATTGCGTAGCTCTGCAGAGGATGCTCTGCTAATTAATATTTAATATATATATATATATATATAAGTTCTTAGTAGTTTCGTGTAAAATATCTAAGAAAAAAAGATATAAAAATATTAATAAAATGAACTTATATTTCAAACGAAAATTTCTATGCAACGCAAAATTTATTAAGCATGCATTTTATTCAGAAATAAACCACGTTCATAATACCTTTTAACAGCTGTTTAATCTTTTTCATTCACTGCATCATTTTTTCCTAGCAGTTTAACAAAATTACCAAATTAAATTATTAAAATAACGTTAAATAAATGATAATTTTTAAGTAATTTTATGCTCAGTTGTAGATCAATTACTAAAATTTTTAGTTATGCAAAGATTTCATAATAACTGAACAGAATACATATGTTTTTCAACAATAGTCTGAACAATAAATTAATGTTAGAACATATTTTCCTAAAGAAATATGATCAAATCGAGTGAAGATTTCAGAATTTTTTTTAAATCTCAGCAATTCTCAGTCTATTAACTAATGTAAAATTTTTAATTTCTATTAACAGGTTCTAAATTAAGAATATAGGCATTTCTTTTCAGTTGACGATAAAAAAAAAAGAATTCCAATATCAAGTCTGTTACGTCAATCGATTTACGCTTTTAGCAATCTGAGGAAAGTTTCCTACAAAATTTCTGAAAATTTAAATTTTTCATTTAACTGAAAAGAGACGAAAAATTAGCTATGCAATTTTGCCAGTATTTTACCAATGTAGGTGTATTACGTTCAGAGGTATATCACGATCAGAGGTACTCAGTGCAAGAAGGAAATGATTAAAATAATAGCACGGTGCAACTTGTGGACCACAAAACATTCATCAACTCGTGCAACGATCATAAGTAGCAATACCTTCATGGAAAGAAAGAGGCGTTTTTTGAGAGTTTGGAGAAAGCCAGTCATGCTGTTTTGACACTTTGCTATCTCTTATCCGTTGTAGTCATAGATGGTTTTTTGGTGTACCACTCGTTGTTTAGTCGTGGTTCAGGCTGTTTACGTAGCCGAGAAATCCAGTAAACACGCGTTGTAACGTAGAAAGTAAACAGGAAAATGCCCCAGAAATTGTTTGTCATTGCGTTGCTAATGCGGTAGTGCACTGTGCCACTCTTGATTGGCCCCGAGTAGAGCTTAGAAATGAAAGATAACAATATGGTTCCAACACTTCAGAAACATAGCGGTAGATGGTCAGTGTAAGTGGGATTCGTCTAAAAAGGAGATGTCATATAATTCTATGCTCCATCCACGATGATTTAGACAACATTACAATCACAAACCCTTGTGGTGAAAAGTTAAATGCAGCCTAAGCAATAGGCGCTTTGCAAAAATTCCCGTTCCTTGAAGACAATTTCTCATCAAACATATGCAAATGGTTGCCGTGTAAAGCAACTTAAATCTTGAGCATGCGTTTTTGACATGCTTGCCTTAAATTCTATGAGCTATCAGCCCAAGACTTTGCTCGATTTTCTAACAGGGCTAATGCCTTTCAATAAATCCGTCCTTTTTAATCCATCATTTCTCTATCCGTATACTTATGATAGTAGTTTAACTAACATAAGCTACTAATATTTCACACGTTTCTCTATTATCTCTGTGAATGATTAATGTACAGCACGCAATATATTTTTCAAATGACTACATTATGAAGTTAAGCTGTAGCGCATTTTATAAGTGAAATAGAAGATTGTTACACACTATTGTTCAGCTTTTCATCTGATGAAGGGCTAGTTCATGAGATATTCATTGTCAGTTCTCGTAAATTTGCAGTTTTCTTCCGATGAACATGAAAACTTTATTTTAACATGTCTGCAATATCTTGAGGTGCTTGTCCTCTGATCCTTCTCAATGGGTCTCAGCGAAAGGTCAACAATAACAACAAGGAAATAGTCTAAGATGGGATTATCTGGAAGAATGCCCCCTCCAAAAACAGTTGAAGCCATTCCTTCATTTTGAAATAGGAGATTGATTTGTGATCCATAGATCTGAGCAAATTTTATTGAGCTGTCTTCACAGAGTGCTTTGTCGTGAACTCACGAAATATAAACAGCCTCACATCCTCATGTGCAGTTTTCAGCAACAGATTTTTTTGTACTAGATGCATAAATTATTGGGTATAATATAATAGCATATGTAAAAGATTTCTAAAGTTCTAGGTCATTATGGAAGTTTTTAGAAAATCCACTTTTCTTCTCATCAACTGACATCATTTTTTGAGCCAGCTGAAAAGCTTCTTTGAATAAGAGATTAAAACTACTTTGATGCAACTTTATGCAATTTTTTAATGCTCTTTTCTACGGTTTGACAGTATACAACAGTACTTTTCAAAGTGTTGATCACGATGCAAAATGAATCTTGAGTCACCGTTTTATGCTGTCTATTTTCTCAAAGAATTTAATTTCATGAATTTTGCTCGACAATGAAGCTCCAGTGAATTAAATTGTTGATTCACGATTCCAGTATTAAATCATTCTTTCATCGTGTTCTGTTGCTTTAGCTTTCTCATTCCTTTTGATCATTTAAACTATTCCATTTAATCTATACTATACTATTACCCTTAACGTGGGAGGAATGCACATCTTATATGCACTGAGTACACCACTGTTTTCACTGCTTTTGTTGTTTTAGACTAAAATTTATGCTGCAGTATATAATAAATCTGACTTCCTTTAGAAATTCTTTAGTGCTTACCTAATATCGCTTATAACACATCTGATGCGCTATAAACACTTTGATACTGTCACTTCCATCACTTTAGTACCAGTCCTTCGAATTTCCCACGTATCTTTCCTAATAAACATTTCATTGCAGTCATTCTAAAAACTGATTTCGCAGCATGCATTTAGTTTTTTAGTTCACTGTACTCAGAACATATGACATCTTGACTACATATCTTCAAAACACGAACAAGATGATTTTTCAAACCACCTGTTTTATGTGTCGGGTTTATAACAGCAAGAAACTGCATTCAGCATAAATGTTTCTGGAAGCTTGTTACCTAAACTATCTTCTTTACTTTTAGCGATCATTACTTCTAAAAACTGATTTTTAGTCCAGAGGGTCTTTGTAGGACTATTGTTTTCGTTTTGCGATTTTACGTTGGAAACATTAAACGTCTGAATCACTTTTCAAACTGTTGCCACAAAATGTTGCAGCCCTTGTTTACTATATTTAAAGAAATTAAATAATGACGAATCTGCATAAATGTATGTATATTTCTCCAAATGTGATAAAACAACGGTATCTAGAGCCATCCAATTTTGAATAAAGTATGTTTCCACCCGAATATGCACATCTGGAAGCCATAATTTGTAATTTGTTTTATTATCTATTTCATATTTTGCGAAACTTTAAGAATTTTTGATGAACAAACTCAAACGATTTAAAAGAGAACAATGGCAACACTCTACGGGGGAAAAAACTTTTTATCTAAAGCGCGCGGAACTGTATATCAGTAATTCTAAACATATACTCATTTTAAAATTATTTTGCGACATTGCTATTGAACTGAATTTTATGGTTTAAGTGCGAAGAACACGATATTTAATAAAGAAAGGCAACACACAAAACGTTAAAAAAAGCCCCTTTGGATGTAATTTAAAATCTGAAACCCTTCAGATTTTTTTTTATTTCCTTTTTTTTCTTCCATGGCAAACTGTACTTGTTTACTTAAGTAAGTTAAATGGTTTAGAGATTTTTTTTATTTGTCGTCTGCGATTTGCGACAAACTCTTGCGACTTCTATTGCGACAAAGTTAAACATCTGATGAAATCAAAAATTCTACATAAGGTACATATTTTAAAACGTTTTCTCTTAAGTATCTTCCGCATAACAATTACCAGGTAGGCAAGGTAATATTAATTCTTTCTCTACACATCTGGCTTAGAATATGTACCGTATCCTCAAAGGTTCTTATCAGGCATTCACTTTTAGTCGTTCAACCGTTAGTCGTGCATATGTATTTCCAAATGCAAAATTGTTTTAAATGACTGAAATCTTAATGTTTTCCTATTTGTAATACATAAAAAATAATGTTGTATATAATAGGATAACTTTTATATGTTCTTCTGTTCTTCTGGTCTGCATGCTCGACGCGTAACCGAGAGGTCCGTGGTTCGATTCCCGGCGAAGGCGTTGCTCATTTCTCCTGCTTCCAAATAAACTTAATGTCTCTACAAACTTTTATACTCGTTATGAAATACAAAATGCAAAAAGTTTGTCTCCGGTAGCATCAAGTTGGACGGAGATATTTAATTTCAAAACTTACGATTTTTGATTTAGCATTGAGCTGTCGTTTAATAAATAAATTAGAAGAATTCGAGGTTGATCTTTACCCTTTAACCATTCAATGGTATATTAATTTTTACCCCTTCCATTCAATGATATTTTTACTCTCTTTTATGATTAACTGGTATCTTTATTTACAGTTTTTGTTACATTTGGTATGTAGAAATAATTTTCTTACAGGTAATTTATAAGTTTTCAAACTCTAAATATACATTATTCTTACTTTAGAATCATAATCTGGTAGTTGTGAAAAATTTATTAGAGTACAAACATGTTTCATTTTTAATTAATGTAAATAAAATTACGAATGAGCTACGTGTGAATACTGAAGCCTGCCAGTGCTTTCTAAAACATGAATAATATAAGACTATCTGAATAAGATCTACATTTGGAAAAAAATTACATTAATCTATATTTTTCTCAATAATTGGCATAAAAATCCTCGTCATGTATCTCTTAGAATCTTCAGCTTTTTTTTCTGAATGCTGTTTTATTTTTATTATACAAAGTCAAAAATTTCGCTTTTCAATTTTTTTACCGTCTCTGACTACGATTTTCAATTTTAATATCAAATATCTTGATTTTTTTATAAAGAGTGCAAAATTTTCTTAAACATAAACATAAGGAACTGCAAATACGTGTAAAATGTTAGATTTCATTTTTCATACAAAGTTAACTATTTTTAATTTAAAGGTATGAAAACAGGAATCTTTGCATCATTTAAAGCATTTTTGTAACTGGAAGTATATATTTAATGCCAACGGTTGCCAAAATAAACTTTTAAATTTTTAAAATGACTTTTGCAGACTCGGTGTAAACTTCTCACGCTATTAGCACAATAAAATACCAAAAAACGTTTTAGCTTTGAACCTGTACTCGAATTTTCTTTCTATATGAAAACCTTTAATGAGTTTTTTAAGCCTATATTCAATATAAAAATCTTTAATGGCTCTACTTGAGAAATTCCTCAGAGATATACAATTTTGGTGCTTTGTAAGGCCATTTTCATATATAACTATGTTATATCAAATCTTGCTGTTAGATCAGTCTTCTCTCCTTCCATCAGTTTTTTAATTCTACGAAACAAAACTAGTCTTTAAGTTCCAAGAAGTTTGTTTTAGTTATCATGGAAGAGTTACCTGATCAGGTACAATTGTACTTCAAATACTTCGATGTTTTTTGCTTACCCTGAAATAAAACTGGCATCAAGGCATATATTTACAAGGTTAGAGTTCTTTCTTTTATTCCTGTTTGCAATGATGAAAGAATAGCTTGGAAATCTTGAAAAAACTACGTAGTACTTCTCTCAAAATTGACACATTTGATTTTTTTTTTTGGAGTTTTTTCAGTGAAGATGCAATTATAGTCCCTTATAATGCTGAATCCAAATATTTTGAGATCTCTAACTGCTTATGAAATGTGTGCTAATCTTAAAATTGCTGCTTACTCGATGGATAATATGCCGAATTGAGAATAAGAACAATAATTCAAGAAAGGGATGTCATCATATCAACAAAGACTTCTTTCATTTGCTTTCTGAAGCACAATTGTTATTGCAAATCCTATATTTAACATTTATTATTTTGCTGTAACTTCACAAGTACACTACTAATAACCAAAATTTTGAGACTTTTTGAATCAGAAGAATTTTGTAATTACCCCATGTGTCTTTAGATGGGTTACACAGAAGAATTGAGATGAAAAAAATCCAGTTTGGAAGTTTAATTCCAGAAATGAATATGATTTTAAAATGCATTTATTTCAAAAATGCCATTTGATAATTATAACAGCTAAAAGTTATAAAGTTAGTGGAACTCAAACTGTTTTTACTTCCTTCTACGAAGTAAAAATGAAGTATTGTAAACGAGAAAAAATTCAGGTACCATATTTCAACGAAAATATCTATTTTGTCCGCTATCGAATGTAATTTAGCTATGATTTTGAGTGACATCCGTGCATAAGGACAGAATAAAGAACTCTTTAATGACATCTGTGCCTAAGGACAGAATAAAGGATTGTTTTCCCCCGAAATAATTATAAAGCTGATTTAAAACGGATTCTGAAGAGATTTTCTCGTGGCATCTGTGCGTACGTACGTATGTATGTATGTATCTCTCATAACTCAAAAACGAGTAGCCTCAGAACGTTGAAATTTTGTATATAGGGCTGCTATAACATGTAGATGTGCACCTCGCATTTTGGTTGCAATCGGCAGGACCAAACGTATATAAATATAGGAATATATATATATATCTACTCTGTTACTCGTCTCAGTTTCTTTATTCTTACAAGTTTGTAAATTGTGCATTTTTTGTTTTAAAAATGATTGAATTATGTTGTTCTTATCTTTCGGTTAAGATTTTTATGCCCCTAGTTAACCTGCATGCAATAATTGTGGAATTATCAACAATTTTAAAGTTTTTTAAGTGCGGTTAAGCC
Organism: Stegodyphus mimosarum; assembly: GCA_000611955.2. NCBI lineage: Eukaryota > Metazoa > Arthropoda > Arachnida > Araneae > Eresidae > Stegodyphus > Stegodyphus mimosarum. The sequence continues at coordinate 914,090 of KK115279.1, read as the reverse complement.
TAATTTTTGGTTATGATGGCGGCCATATTTGTTTACATTTGAAGCTTAGCAGAATAGTGAATTTGTTACCAATTTAGAGTAACTAAGCTTCGCATCAACAAAGTAACATCTTTTATAATCACAAATTAAATTATGCTTGATTCATTCTGGAATTATCATTTAAGTTATTAGCTGATTTTTGCGTACAAATTATAATTTTAATTGTAAAAATTGTTTTAACTGTACTTGGTGGTTTATTTTTTATAGCTTTCAATTTTTCATGAAAATATTTTGAATTTTTATGCATTTTTGCCTTACCGCGAAGTAAGAACTGAATTAATTAGTAGCGCATGCGCTCTAGGTAAGCGGCCCTGAATCGTCTGTGGAAAACTGTTTCTTTTTTATTTGTTTAATTTCTTTTGTGCATCGTTTTAGATTTATTATAGTATTTGAATAGAACTTGTGGTAATTCTTCAGATGCTATAATTTTTACTCACTCTGACTTATAAAATGGATGAGATGTGACGCTGTTAAGTGAACATAGCGCCGAAGTGTGGCTATGGTAAATAAATATTGTGAACTTTAAAAATTGCATTTATTCTATTGTGTTTTATGCGCTATCGACGAAGTAGATTTAATTCAAAATTCGTTAACTGTTAATTCAGTATGTTTAAATGAAATGCAGGAAAATTGAGTATAATTTAATATTCCGTACAAGGAAGTCATGTGGTGTACACATCAGATTTTTTTTTCAATCTTTCTATGGCTAGTGCTAATACAGAACAAAAAATGTATTAAGAAAACAAGCTACGAAAATGTTTAAGTTTTTCAAGTACCTGAAACATTTAGCTTATTTTAATAAATCCTGGTCACATCCCTAAGTTACATAAAATTTACTCTTTTAAATACTTAAATACATTAGTGACAGTTCCCACATTTACTGTTGTGAATGCACGATTATTATGTGATACTCTGGTAGTTATTTTTACTAAAATTCAAAAGTGAAGACTTGAAAGATTGTATTAATTGGTTTTCCGTTTTTGAAGTCAATTATTTTTAACATACTCTTTAGCATTTAAAATAAAGTTGTTTTTAATTAAATTTTCAAGAAATATGCTGGTGTATTCTATGAAAATAATTTAGTGCAACAAAATCATTTAAAAATATTTAGAAATTTATTCATCTGTGTTTTGTTTAAACAAATCTTACAGATTTAAAGAAATTACACTACCCTTACTAAAATTTCTCTTCCTAGTGAAGGATTACAGCTATGAACGAGATGAATATTAAAACACTAAAATTAATACGTTTATTGGAATTAGGTGAATTCACAAAACATGTGAATATATATTCATTTAGGTAACCTAATAAATCAAGATTGTAGATGATAGTACTGCACTAGCACATTTTCCTGCAATTTGTTCAAAGACACAGTCAGGTAAAATCTTTTATTTAATTCAAAGGGAAATGGTAATCAGAAAGCAAAATAAAATGGTACGTTTGATTTATTTATGCTTTAAAATTATTTTGATTACAAAACTACATGGCGTTAAACCCAACTAGTGTAAATAACGATTTAGAGATACATAATGAGAATATATTAAATAATAATAGTAATAATATTACATTAAATTACATAATAATAATTACATATTTTTGATGGCAGAGTTATAATCGAATGATTTCAATGCGATTGTGATTTGGAAGATGTATTGTCTCAGCTTAAGTATATTGACTCTAATAAGAAAAATAAGAGCTATGTTTCACCATTAAGGAATATTTCCATAATTATTTAAGAAATAAAGTTTTTCAATAGATAATTGCAATTCTTGTCTGCATGGGAAGTTGATATGAGTCTAGGTCTTGGGGAATGTTGTCTCAAAAGCCAGGATCTTCAGCAAAAGGATCTAACAAAAGCTAGTTATAATCACATTTAATCTATCAGCTGTAGTTACACGCACAAATTAGTATCATTTTCATCCGAAACATCTTCTGTCTCGAATAATACGTAAAGTATTTCATACTACAGGACAGCAACATAACCTGAAGCCATAAAACAAATACGTCTGTGCTCAGGAATGTTCAACCGTCTAGCAATAGTTTAGTTTTAAAAATATTTAGGAAAACATTGGATGCCATTTTGAATATAAATAGTAATTAATAAAAGAACATAATAACAAATAAGTCCATAATGACTCTATTTCCTCTATGTCATGAACTTTCAGTGTCCTGTAGAAGCCACAGCTTTCTATAATCTGGATGTAGAGGCTCTAATTCGCTTAAATGTTTCTCCAGTGTTTCTGCATCACAATATTCTACATATATCCGGAAAAATTTTAATTCCTTTGACCAGCATAAAAACATAGCTTTTGAATAATTAATCATATACAACGTAGAGAATGATACCATACGTATCATTAGTAGTATCTTATTTTTGAACAAGAACCACGATATTTATAATTCATTAAAAGAGATCAGTTTAGATGCTTTAAAAGGTATGTCTTTTTTCGCACAGTTGCTTTTTTTTCCTTTTCATGATAGATATTCCTTTTTTAACATAACTTTTCCAAAATCCAAGATTTCTTCCAATCACAATTTCCGAAGTCTCTTCCCAGCAAAGTTTTTATATGGGGTGAAATATCCTTCTTTGCTATATATGAAGATTTTATTTTCCTTTAAAGAACACTTTTGCATATTTCTCATAAATATTTGCAATACTTTGTTTTTAAGCAACCTGTAGAGACATTAGGTTATTTAGTAGCAAGAGACATGAAAAATATGCAATTCCTTCGCCGGGAATCGAACCACGTACCTCTGAAATACCGGCTCAGTGTGCTGACCATTACACCACGAAGGCACGCTAAGAATGTGGGAGATATACCTTATAAACCTTTACTTGCACTAAGGCTCATTCAAGTTTAGAATATTTTGTAAAAAAACTGCCATTAAAAACATTCATGGAAGAAAAGACCAAGTATTTCAGTGCATTTCCAATTCATCTGTAAAACGATTGTTATATAAAAGACTTAAAAATAGGTAATATTTTGAAATATGTTATGTTCAATGAATAATAAAGTACATTAAAACGAAACCTGCATACATCATACAAACTGAATAAGAAAAAGTCACTTACATTTACTCCAGCAGCTATACTGTTATATGGAACAAAATGTTGCAAAGTATTCCTTGCAATATGTTTATCCGTAGAATAATTCTAACCATTATTTGAAAAACTTAAGTTATGAGTAAAGTTAAAAAAGAAATGGTCGAGCGAGTCACTAGATAACATGCTAGGAGCTGTTGCGCAATCACTGCATGGAAAACCAACCTTTTGTTACTGAAAAAAAAGGCAGAAATTTTAATTTTTAGCTCATTTTGTGAACTTGATTTTTTTAATATTTAAAATTGTTATTAAACTACTTTATATCCATATTTTACACGGTATAAAGCACATTTTGAAATGCACAGCAAAGAATTGCCTATCGTTTTTTAATTATAAATTGAGACAAATTTATTTGAAACCAATTCAAAAAAATGTAAAAAGGACCTATATGTCTGAAACAAAAAAAAGTTATCTTTCTTAAGTAATATAATATTTTTAGTTGCAAATTGATGCGATAGAATGCAATTGATGTATATTTTCTTTGCCAAGCGCTTATGAGACTCTTAATTCAACTATCTCAATTCCATGCTAAGGTTAATAACAATCCTCTCTCTACGTTCTTTCGAAAGGGATTATTCTATTTTGAAAGCTTATCATTTAATGTTTTTCATTAAATGTGCTAAAATATTTCGTCACAGTTTCTCCTATAAATAAAATCCTACTTGGAATTTATAAATCTTTAGAGCTAAAAAAAATCTGAGATTAAATTCTGGTCTATTTCTTAAACATATTTCCAATATGATATTTAAAGCGAGTTTTCGCTTAAATAGAGAAATCTTAAAAAATCACTATTACTAAGACATTAAATCTGCGTGCATAAAACACTATAGTATGACTAAATATTCTGAACTAGTTAAAAAATTAAGTTATTTGGCTTCAGAAAAAAAGTTAAAAGACCCCGCTTCATTAAAATTTTAAATCATATCTAGCAGTGTAGTAGATATCTTGGTTTTACCAAAGGTTCAATATTTCAAGGTTTACCTTTGCTGTAAGTTTCCTTCTTTTTCCGCCTTCTTTATTTTTATTTTAATCTCAGCCTTTCCGATACGCATAAAATTTAATGGAAATATGGAATACGTGGTACAAATCCTGAAATTAAAGAAAGAGAATTGTTTTTCAGTTAAATCTTAAAACTAAAAAAAAATAATAATGTATTTCGTATTAAAATTCACAACACAGAATCATATAAAATTTGGTAACGCAATAAATTTTATTTTAAATCCTGAGCTTTAATTTTTTTTAAAAATTCAAAATGCGCAGACCAAGAAGATTAAAAGCATGAAAGCCTCTATCTTTATCTCCTTAAATAAAAGAGTGGCAAAGAATTGTAATTAATAAGTATTTAATCTCAGTTTCACATTTAATAATTATATCTGAAACTCAATAACCGGCATATAGTATTAGTATTTGCAAGACATACAACACGATTACATTCCTTGAAGCTTTAGTAAAAGGAAGTCGCATCATGTATGTAGAGTAATGTAAATTACTTATTTTGATGCTATTTGTTCCAGTTAGTAGTTTGAAGACAAGATGTTCTGAAAGCATCATAAATTGTGATAAACTTATTGTGAACTATTTAGGATCTATGTATTTAAGTAACGTTCTTTGAATGAAAATGAAAGGAATTATACTTTTAACTGATTTTCTTATCTAGTAGACTTTCTTTTGTATGCCTGCTTTTCACCCGCTTTCCACACACATCACAGGTTTCAGAAAAAGGTTTCTCTAGCACAGGACGTATAAAAAACATATATCTAATAATCATATAATTGCGTACGCATCTCTTGTTTTACATCCTTTCAGAATTTCGTAATCGATTTTAGCATGAGGTAATTCTTGTGGCTGTTATTATACATATGTCAATTACAATAGATACAGGCCAGTGCAGTGTAACCTAAATTCATTAATTTTAGGGGCTGCAAAACTGCAAGCCTTTCTTAAGCAGTAGTTGGTCTGATGTATAAAACCCAAAGAAGGCATCCCTTCCCTTAGGCAGATTGCCCTAGTGTGCTTTGCCAGATTCAAATAACCTAACCTAATCCTATATCTAGGACTTAAATGATGAAAACAAAGAAACTAGTATACATTAAAACATAAAAGTATTCTTCAAAAGCGGACAGTAAAACCAGAAAATAGCAATAAATCCTCTGGCGGAGTCACTAAAAACCATTAATTAAAACTTCTTTTAGTGCTTTTGTTGGAATACTTAACGATTTCTTTGAAATCTTTTAGTTTTTAATTTGAGAATTCTGATAACTCCATGTGACAATAAAATAAATCTTACGTAGTTTCCTTTGCGTAGAAATTAATACAAACTAGATTTTTTTACAAAACGCCCCTGAAAGATTTTTTCTTAGACATGTAATTTTCAGTTTTTTTAACCTTTGAAAAGATGCATTCCTTTAATAGCAAATATTTGAGTACCCTCAGAAATTATATTTTCCCTTCTCTTGAACGCATCTTCCTAAAAGTAGGCGCCTCATGCAGAAAGATGAACATACTATTTCCTAATAGTTTGTGACAGAATTAAGGTTTATTGGAAAATTTTCTTCTGGCATATATTCATATTTTAAGAAGAAGAATCATTAATGTTAGACGCTAGTTCTGTAAATTCTTATCTAATAACATAAAAAGTAAAGAACTACACAATTTATTATTTGATAAAAACGTAAAGAAACTACAAAAATTTATTACTTGATTAACTTGTAGAGACATTAGGTTATTTAGTAGCAGGAGCCATGAAAAATATGCAATTCCTTCGCCGGTAATCGAACCACGGACCTCTGAAATACCGGCTCAGTGTGCTGACCATTACACCACGAAGGCACGCTAAGAATGTTGGAGATATACCTTATATACTCCCCTTTTTAAAGGGCGACTAGGGTTTTAGGGGACCTAGTCGCCAAATCCTGGGTGTGGAGAGTCATCATCCACAACCCTTTTAGTTCGGGCGCCAGTGTAGAGACATTAGGTTAATTACAAGCATTAGAGATGAAAAATATGCACTGCCTTCGCCGGGGATCGAACCACGGACCTCTGAAATACCGGCTCAGTGTGCTGACCATTACACCACGAAGGCACGCTAAGAATGTGGGAGATATACCTTATAAACTCTTTAACATAATCAACTCCCTGTTAACTAGGCTTATATTAAAAAAAGTTGGGTTTGTTAACTGCGGAAAGATGGGAAAAAATATTATCAGAAGCCATTAGAGTAAAGCAATATACCTGTAGTAAAATTGAAAAGGAGAAAAAAATGCCTGAGGTAATAGCATTGATAGAAAATGACGTCACAATATTTAGGAAATGTTTTTTTCTTCAAAAGGGCGTAATTTAATTGTACATAGAAGCACTAAGTCATTTATTAAAAATAAATTGGTAACTCGAAAAAGAAAACTAAGCACACAGCTATTAATTTTTTTTCCCAGAAAATAAAACAAAAACAGTAGTTTTTCTGTTTTGAAGTGTTGTCTTATTTTTAACGCTGATTTCATTTACATAACCAAATGAATTTTCTTTCCAAATTAAAATGCTTAAAATTGCAGATCAACTACGAACAACATTTTCTATTAATATAGATAATATAGGTTAATAATATAGGTTATTCCCCTTTCCTGTGATTTTTTTAACTGCTGCCACATATCGTGACTTAGTTGGAAGTTTTCTGTTAGTTTAAGCGAAATAAAAGTGTGATATTTTATAGTGAATGCTATATTATTTCATACTTTTGCAACGTGTGATTTTATGTTGAAATACTTAACGAAATATATGGATAGATTGGTCAAAAAAAAGTTTCATAATCTTTTTATTTAAAAAAATGACATTTTGATAGCTGATAACGCTGAAGAAATATTTTTGCTTAAATATGAGCTTTTAGTAGTAGTTAAAAATACCTACGCTTACTACCATTTTATTGGTATAATGGAATTTAAGTTGTTGCAAAAAAGAAGCTTTTCTACTGTTCATTCAATAATAATTTAAGAACCTGTGTTAGCCTTTTCGTCTGCGTCTCATAAATTTATATCTCTTGTAGTAAATCTGTCAGATAACCTAGCTGTTCTACATATATTAAATTTATCCAAATATCTTAACTCAAACACTCATGTTAGGAAAATTTATGATATGTGGATAAAGGTAGTCTCGTAACTTGGGCTGAATTGCAGATCAAACTCGTGCAAAAAAGTGTTTTAAAGAAGAAGGCTCATTAATAGAGAATCTGTGCTAGAATTTTAATAAGGCTTACATATTATTTACTCTGAGGATGCTTATTCTTTGTTTAGAGAGGAACTCATATTTTAGAAAACTTGATGCACGAAGATTCTCCAATAATCATCTCTCGAAGCGTGATACACGCTTTAACCAAGAATTATATTAATCGAAAATGTTTCCAAAATTAATCTGATGTGCGCCATCGTGATGTAAGAACAACGAACGTCGGAAACTAACTGGAAGAGACTGAAAAGAAAGGATAGAACTGTTACTACCTAATTAGCATAAGATACTTAAACGCTGTTGTTAGGGATTTAATTATATTGTCAATAACCTATTTACCTGCTTCAGATCTTCATATCTTGAGAAAATGAATTCATCAAAAATAGTAAAAGTAGAAGTAATAGTCTTTAGTGATCCTTTGTAGCTGCATATTGAAATAAAAATAATAATAAAATATCTTTTGTAGCTGCATATCGAAATAAAAATAATTCGTTTTATAAAATTTGGTAAATTTGAAAAAAAATAATTTGACTTTTTATAATTTTTATTAAGAGAAATAAAAACCTTCGCTTTTAAAAGTTCAAAATAAAGTACCTTAAAGTGATACCAGAAAGATCTACAGTCCTCAAGCAAGTTGCTGGCTGATGTGGCACCCCTGACGGAAATGAATTAATCTGCAAATAAAAGAATAAGTTCATAAATTATAAATGAAATACGTTTCTTTGCTTTGTATTAACTTAGCATTCAATATAAACTTAAAATAATGTATATAAACTTGATTTCACTATACAATTAAATTTCAAATATAAAATTTCGTCACGTAAAACTTTGATAAAAAAATAATATTGATAACATTATTGATTAAAAAAGATAATTTGTAACTCTGATTCTATAATATTCGTTTCTGAAAAGGTGTAAAAATATCATTATATCACCTGCTAGCTCAACATGGTATAACAGTGATACTTTGAAGTTAATTGTTATGTAAAATTGTGCTTTTACTCAGCAATGCGTGAATTTTCTGCAATCTGATGTCCAATGTTCTTTGTGGAAACACATAAAAATTCAAAGTACTTTTGAATACCTATATAGAGAAGGTTGTTAAATAAGTCAAAAAGTTTCTTTCATTAAACATTTAAAAGACCTTTTCTACTATTAGTCAAATTTCCTTCTTTGTTTGAGTTTGATTAATATTCGAACAGAAATGCAAAGAACTGAATAATTTTACTAATGAAATTTTCTCATTTGCTAATTTTGATATTCTTGCAGTCGTTAATATAAATCCAAGTTCTACAACCGCATTTAAATTCTCTTCTACATTTTAAAAATACTTGACACACTTGAACGTTTGTTAAATACTTAGCGTTTGGCAATGGCAATGATGAAAAGTGGAATGTATGCAGAATTGTTTCTTTCATGCTTCTCAGTATGTTTTTATGTACCTTTTGAATTCGTTTCTTTATATTGTGATTGTCATTATTTAAAAATAATGACAAATTCTTCATAAAAATTTAAGCTGTATTTTACGTCTTTCTCACTATTGAAGCTTGCTGCAAATTTATGAAGACTCAAATAATGATTTCAATAATTTCAGTAACAATGACTCGTCTTACGTTTCTATATGAAATTTTTTACTCACAGAAACTTCTCTCTATGTTAAGAAGCTAAAATCCCAAATATTTTGCACTTTATTCTATTTAGATGACTAAAGATTCAGCTAAGTAGAATTTTCTGATACGAAATTGCCATCTCTGAAATTTATTTGAATTAAAATATTGAAAACTGCTGAGATTTAACTATTAAGAAAGGAAACCTCCACAGATGGAAAATCTTTTTGCCATACCAGTTCGTTTCAAAAGCACTATATTACTTCACATTTGCACAGACTTTGATAGCATCGAAAACGTTATGTTTAACTATTAGAAATTATGTACAATTTATCAATGAAAGTTATCATTTCGGGAAACTTAATAGACAGACAATGTCTAATAAAGTCAATAATGCATTGTGAAAATATTAGTTAATAATATATATCTCATGTTTCCAGTTCATTTATTTTAGTTTCTGTGTTTTCTAAGGTGTCCGCCGATAACATCGCGGCAAAAACATCGCGGACGAAAACGTCGCGGAGAAAACAACGCAAGGCTAAAACGTCATGGTACAAAACATCGTCGTCGAAAATAAAGTTGTTCAAAAACTTCTCAGTTTAAAAACATCGCCGCCGAAAATATCTTGGTAAAGAATAAAGTACCTACAAAACATCACATGTAGATAATATCGCAGACATGCGTTTTTCAGGCCGTAATAATTGTAAAATTTAATGATTGTTTAATAATTGTAAAAACTCGCATAAAGATCTGTGAGCGCTAGATGGAAAGAAGGATAATTTTTACTGTCATATTTTTTATTGACTAATAAATATTTGTTGAAAATGTAAAATGGAAACTTAAGCATAGAAAATTAACGCAACTTATAGCACTTATTTTTAAACTGACATAGTTGACTAACAAAGGTCATTAATAAATTATTTTTTAATAAAGTTTTACTGGTAATTTTTCATGAAAAGTATAATCTAAAAAACAATAGAAAAAGAAAGATAAGTAACCGCATGAACTTATCTATAAAAAAATTGCTAAGTTAATTATGATATTATTTTCTTCACTTACATTAATGTGATACTCTTATAATGAAAATTATTTCTTGTTTTGTTTAAATTTTTTGTTTTTTAAAAATTTATTAGTTAATAAAAAATATGAAAATAAAATTATCCTTCTTTCCACCTTGCTCTCATAAATCATTATGCGAATATCCATTAACAATTATTAAAGCCTGAAAAACGCATGTCTGCGATGTTATCGTCATGCGATGATTTGTAGGTACTTTATTTTTTACTACGATATTTTCGACGACGATGTTTTTAAACTGCGAAGTTTTTGAACTGCTTTATTTTTAACGACGATATTTTTCACCACGATGTTTTAGAACTGCGATCTTTGCTTTATTTTCTTCTGCGATGTTTTGTACCACAATGTTTTCGCTTTGCGATGTTTCGTGCCACGATGTTTTCACCTTGCGATGTTTTTGCCGCGATGTTTTCTGCTGTAACCATTTTCTAAATACGAGTTTATCTGTGCTGCATTTTTACTCAAATTTTGCATTTTATTTCAAATGTTCATTATGCTTAAAGCATCATTTTGTTAAATTAAGCTGCGTACAGCTTAATTATTTTACATACTGAACTGGTGTACAACCTTTATTCAAAGATAGATTTCGGAATAATTTTCAGCTTTTTAAAAGCTCATTTAAGTTAATTTGAATTCTTTTTCTAACCATAGCTAGTAATTTCAAGCAGGCCTAACATTCTCTTAAACTTTTCTTCTACTTACTACTTATTCCTTCTTAAATTGAGCGCACATAAGATTTGTATTAATGCATTATAAGTCATGTATGCTATTCTCGAAGAGAAAAATCATAATTCTCCAATGTTATTAAAATTTGTTCTTTAAAGATTCAATCTACATTACTCTTTATTTCTACATTATTACTGTCAGATCCATATTCAATTTGCTTTTGAATAACATTTGAGAAAAAGGTTTGGACACTGCTTAAATAAAATTATTTCAACTAATAATTTCTCAAACGCTATGTAGTAAAGGAAGAGTTCAACTTAGAGCATTGACCTTATGAGGAAGGGAGTTTGAGAAAATTCTTGAACAGGTGAACCTCAAGTAAGGTCTTAAGTTTCCCTAAAAGGCACCCCTTTCTTTTCAGAACCCCTCTTCAATACGTGTGAAGGAATGGGACATAAAAAATTCTCTAGAGTTTACTGACTCCAGGATGAGAAGTAGGAAATAAAATCTTTGGAAGGATTTCTGATCCAACTTCAGCGTAACATGTGCCTCAAAGGGAGATAACACGAAATTGTGTTAGTTTGAGATGACTGGTATGTGGCTAACAAGTTGCTACTTTACAGGATTCCTTAAGAAAACAATCAAGCAGGGCTTTTCTTTGTTATTTGGGTTTGTAATATGTGTATAAAGTGAATCACTGTCTTAAATCTGGTTAAAGTCTTTTTAGTAACCCAACTGAAACAAATTAATTTATCATTAAATTCATACAGAATATTGCGCTTTTTGATGGACTGAAGGATATGTTTGATTTAGAGCTGCCTTAGGAAATTTAAAAGAGGTTTGAGGAAATATTTTAGAGTCGTCAAATACTCCATGCATGTTCGCAAACTGAAAATATTTTATATACTGAGAAAGAAGGATCTTTATTTAAAAAAATAAACTACACATATTGAGAAAAGTAAACTTAAGGCCAAATTACTAAATTTACAGTTTTCACTTAGAAAAGGGCCATATGAAACATAAAGATTACACATTACATAAAAAATATTTTAAAAAACTAAATAAGATGATATTTCTGTATAATAAATAAATGTTAATAATTCAGTGTAATATAGTAGCGAAGTACATTAAAAGTCATGTTAGGGGCAGAATGATAGTTAATAAATGTTTTTTGAGATATTTCTATCCACCTGTCATTAATGTCGTATATTTTCTCTTTGTATTAGTTAGTGCACATATGCAGATGTGTAAATTATTATTTTAATGAATAAGTAAAGTTGTTAAAATGCAAAAAGTAAACAAAGGTCCTAGTGTGTGTTATCATTTCCCTTCTCAAAGATTCTGTAGGTTTCTTGGCATTACAATCAAGCTTTTATTATTGCTCAGAGAGCAATCTAAAAATACTGAAATTTTATTTTTTTTTGGAAAATAAAATGTTTATATCCATGCTGTTTCATAGCCATTTTAATGAATAAAATGAGATATCTAAATTTATAATTGTAGAAATAGTTCTTTTTATTTTATTGATAAGAATAAAAAAGTTCTTATATAGTAAATGACTTTATTATTCATTATTAATAAAATAATTCGCTTGAGTATTGCATATTAGAGATGTATTTCCATGCTTTCAATAAATTTAATTTTTCCTCCTAAGCATGGGGACGTATTTCTTATGCGATATATTCTATAGTTTAGTTTAATTTATCATATAAAAATCTTTTACTTACATTTAGCTTAATATAGTCTTTTTAAATTAACAGTTACTTTGCTCAAATGTTCATAAATAGCGTTAATCGGATCGTTTTGTAAGGAATTATCAACAATCAGGTTCAAAACTTTTTTAAAATTACCTTCACAACTACTGTGAATGTAAATCTTAACTTTTTCATAAGAATAACTAACGCCTTCACTGAATCTTCAAATCTTCTCATCTTTCAGGGAATAAAACTCACAATACTTCAAAACTGGGCCGCAGTTTGACAAAATTAGCGTAACTTTATAATGTAGTGTGTGAAATAACGAAGTTTAGGACAAGAAATTACGTTTTCAGGCAAGACCTTGATTTTTATCAGTACAATACACGAATGAAATTCATTTGGTGTAGAATGCCAGTTTTAGATACACATATAGGTGTGCATTTTATTCAGACTACATGGAAAGTAAGATTTATTTCCTGATATTACTGCTATGATGTTATTCTAGAGTGCAGGTTCTGTTAATAAATTTTTAGCAAACATATTTACCATTTATATTAGCATTTTATTCAGTATTTTACTCTAATTATCCAATTAGTACTTGTATCATAATTTCTCTTTATATGTATTCAAATTATCATTCTGAAAGAGGAGTACAGATTATATTTATTTCTATTTGAAATATAAGATAATCATCCTTAATATATATAAATATGTAGCTTTACTTTACATTTAAAAATACTCGTATATTTTAGTAAATTTGAAATTATATATTGGATGCTTTCATATGATTGAATTTTAAGTAAATCTTACATTTCTCTGTTTTTAAAAGTGTTCTATAATTTCATTCCTTGCTCTTTCTTTTATTTACATGCTTTCAATGCACATATCAATAAAACTTGTAATTATGTAAAGGAGAGCATTATTTTGTGTGATTACACAGAGAAATAGGATGAACTGAAGTAAATACAGATTCCATCTGTCTGTTTACTCGTATTAGTGTTGTATTTTTTGTTTGCGTAAGTTTAGTTTCTATTTGTTAACAGTTACTCAATAAAATATACTGAAACTAAATTTTCAAAGCACTTCTTCAAATAAAAATGTCTCATTTAGAAATCAGTCGATCTATTTAGACAGAGCTGCTTCAAATTTTTTAAAGGAATTGATATATGAAAATAATTTTACTTTACAAATATCTCACATGAATTATAATGCTTTAATATTCATGAATAAGTTGAACTTTTGTTAATTGTTATTTATTAAGTAAATACATTTCCTTTGAGAATATATATGTATATTTACACAGATTAATTACGAATTATTCAAAGCATGCCACTAAAACTTGCATTTACTTTTCCTTTAAGGAATTTCAGTATAGTATCTTTTAAATTGAGACTATATTTTTTAAATAGATAAATTTGATATTTTTTCACTCATAAGTTACCTTAAGAATTTAAAAATATGTATCTCTATTAACTAAATGAGTTTGAACATTTTATGAGGAAAGAAAAACTTTCAGACAATAAAAAAAGAAAATTGTGCCGGTGTAGATAAATTATAACATAAACAAACACGTCAAATTTTATTACTTTTCCGTTTTTAAATTTATGCAAATACCAAATGATTTTTTGATAAGAGTGCAATGGATTTTTACAAAAATTTATTTTTCAATAACAGTATTTTTTACAGATAGGCTGACATTTATCTAATAACATAACAAGTTATTCCTTCAGTTATTGAAGTCTTAAATTATGCAAATTTTTTCACTCCTTATTTTCCTTTCGAAATACTTTTTGAGTCTATTTACGTTATGTAACTTTCAGATGTAGAATATATAGGCTCAGTTTAAACAAATAAGGAATTTATTTTGTAGTGTGCGGCTTCGTAAATTCATAAAAGATTTCGAATCCAAAAGAGATACAGCATTTAGCATTCCAAATAATTCATTCTTTCTTCTTATTTACTTAAGAAATATCATAATAATAATTTATTAAATAGCACTAGAATATCATGTGTACATTTTCACATGAAGTTTAAATACCCTATTTTTTGTTTAAACTATAGTGTTTACTATATCTAGATGGCTTCTGTTATACAGATGAGATTACCATAAAAGTAAAGGTTGATTCCCCAAGTATATACCCTAAATTTACTCACGGAACATAGGTCATACTGATGACTCATGTACATATTTTATGTTAACCTTTAAAGCTAATAGTTGTAGCTAAATTAAGGTTGCTTTATAATTCGGTATATAATTCTATTTGAAACAGCATTCAAATTCAGCAGAAGTGCTATTAAACCAACCCAAAAGTTTTCTGAAATTAATCCCTATTAAATCAAATCTGTGCAGTTTAAAACTACTTGCTATGATGGATAAGCAAAATGATATATTTTAAAATAACCATACTTCCAATAAGCTAATAATACACTGATCATTATGAGTTTAACGCTCCCTTTGTAGGTAAAAATTAAAAATTTAAAAAGCATTCAACTTGTGAGATTATTTATCTGTTCATTTATCATGAACAAAACATTTCTCCTAGCTATATACTGCTTAACGAAAAGATTAAAAAATGTATATTGCTACACTAGATAGTTCATAATTCTATTGAATTTTTCCCAAACTCTTCAAAAAAGATCAGAATTTCAAATTCACTGATTAAACGTAAGGACAAAAGTGTATTTTACTGGCTTTTTCATTATTCCCCATTGCATTGACGTAAAATGAACTCGGTGGAATGTTTGAAAAAGTTGAAGTGGAGAAACTTATCTTTTTGACAGAAACAAACTCTTTTTACAACAGGTAATCCTTTGTTTCAATAAACATCTGTTTTATGTAGAATTCATCAATTTTCAAAGCAGTCAACTCAGTTATTGCATATATTTTTAGGAATATCTTATTCTTAGTATTTGTGGTTTATTTTAGCCCATTTGACTATATAAGCTAAAATTACTTACGTGACGTGAAGGCAAGATTTTAAGTTTGTCACATGGACATGCATTGGAAGTCATATGTCAGTAGAATTGAACACAAGCGTCAGTGTGTCACGTTAAAGCATGTGTTAGCCGATTTTCAGACTCGAATGCAACTGTGTTCCGCTGCTTGAGAGGGCCATTTTCAGCACATCTCTAACAGAACTTGTTTTGCGACATACAAGAAAAGGCACACAGTTTTCCTATAGAACTATTCTAAATTAAAATGTTTGAGAAATATTTATTTTTTAGCAAGAGGAGAACCATGCATCTATAATTATTAAAAGCTATTTGAAATTAAATGTAACTTCCAGGTGAAAACACTGTAGCGAAATAGCAAGTGAATCGAAGTGAATGAAGTAACTAATTAATAAATTACATGCATTTATAAGAGATAGAAGACGATCGTTTAGGAGTTAAATGGCAGATGATATCTACGAAAAATACAATCTACAAAACAAATCAATCTTGAAAATGCATAATCATTTTGAGTCAGTTGCAGAAATAACATTTAAGTTTCTAGACACGCTATACGTTTCAAATAAATTTTACGCATAGTTCTGTATGCGTTTAAACACTGAGCAATTAGTTAAAATTTTTGTGTATCTAAATATGTTATTTCTTACATTAACCCGTATTCTAAGTATTAACATTTAATGCTTAACATAGCAAATGTGAAAAGGGAAGCAATTTATAAAATCAGCCTTATATTTTTGCAGGGGAAGTTAATATCATCTAAGCTCCTTTTCTAAACCACATTTGATTCTAAGCGTAATTAATAAAGCCAAGATGTAGTTGGAGTGTGGTTCCACATTTTATAAAATATTGAATATTTTTTGTTATCAGTACCCAGATTTCTCTTATTTTATGCTTATACTACCACTTTTAAATAGTATGAAAGTTAATTTTTTGTGGAAAGAATATCCACCAATGCGAAATATAACACGAATTTTGTACTTGATTATGATTGAACTTTGCCTTTAAACAGATTCTTGAATTTTGATTGGTATCACTATAGAATACCCATAAATTATTCCAGTTTTAATGTTAAAATTCAGTTCTTATTGATAAGATTCTCATTGATATTGTATTCTTCTTATTGGTATTTTATTTCATGAAACGCACTATTAAAAACAAGCGTTTTTGTTGACACAAAATACAGACAAAAAGTAAATGTTTATAAATCGTCTCTTTCAAATTTTCTCAATTTTTTCTTGAATTTTGTTGATTTGTTTGGCAATGTAAGTTTCTTTTATTTCAAGCAAACACGAATTAAACGAATGCGCAATTTTGAAATTTTAAGAAAGAATAAACTACGCTAGTCTCGAAACTTTTTCTTAGAAAATTTCAAAAGTGTAGAAGGCAAGTCTTTATAGTAGGTTGTAGGTAGATAGGAGCAGTAAAGAGGGTGCATTTAAATGGCGCATTCAATCTCCGGTCCACCGGTCACGCTTAGGTGAAAACTGCTCCTTAAGAGAAGAACGATCTCCAAGTCGTTACGAAGAGGTTTCATGGACCGTGCCTAGCATTAGACATATTCCATGAAATTGCTTACCGTAAATGAAATGAAAGTAATGCCCTCGACTTACACGGTTGCTTAAACGGCGAACGCCTAACAAGCTCTTTCCACAAGACGACGAAACAGTTCGGCGCGTTTGGCTGCAGCGAAATCGGTTATTTTCATTTTAGTTTCTCAGAAATGCAGTAGAATTTTAAAAAGTATGCTTAGAATTCGTATGCAGATGTCTGGCTTTGAACACTCAGAAACTGCAAATCTTGGGAAAAAGAACTCGGACAAGATATTGGAAAGTGTTATCATAATTTTTGTTTTAGAATGCCAGGAAATTAAAAAAGTGTCTCATTTTAATTGCTTATAAGAGAAAAAGTTATTGTAATCACGAACTATCTTCTATGAGAGCTGGTATTAATTTTAAAATTTAACTAAAATAGTAACTAAGATAATTATGACCATGAAACCGTCTTCTTTTATGAACTTAATTTCACATTGACCTTGACGTTTTTTGAATATGCCTAGATCAAGATTGAGTTACATGCTATGAGAAAACCTACTGTTAATGAAAAAAAACTTACTAATAAAAAGAGATATTTATTTGGGGTTAGAGGGCGAAAATAAATAACTTCGGTGTTATATTAATGTGACGAGGTTACACTAATTTTATTAAGGGTATTATTAATTTTATTAAAGTCACTATTTTATTAAAGTGCCCTCTTCATCTAACACACCCACACACCACAAGAGATATCTGATAAACTAGTAGCTATCATAACGAAATAAACCTTCTTGAGTAAACAAATAGTAAATGATAGAAAGTGGAGAATCTGAAGGAACTACTTTCAGGCTGCTGTGTGTCTTACATTATTTCAAGCATGCGCTCTCGTATATATCGCATATAGATAAACAGGCCCCGCTCTCTATCTATCTATCTATCTACACACACATATATATATAATTATATATATAGATAGATTTAAGTCAATATGTCATTACTTTTTAACAAAATAATTCACAGATATATTGATTTGTAAATTTGTAACTGCTACTTTGTTCAGCGTTTATTAACTTTTTTCTCTTTTCTTAAAAACTTTTGGGTGTTTTTGTACAATTCATCCTGATGACTCTAAATTTGGCATTTACTTTTCACTACACTGGATCTATTTTAAAGGCGCCAGGAGATTAAACTCACTTGGTTCACTTGGGCCATGTCTGTGCACAGCTATAATAAATAGTTTAATACAATTACGTTTTATGTGAAGCTGATTTAAATAAAGAATACCTTTTGTTAACCACTAAAGCTACACGTGCTATATTTTTCTTAGTAGAAATAGAATTTTCATTTAGTGGAAAATTTTATGAAGTAGCAATTGTCCTTTCTTTAGCTATTTTATTCACACATAAACAATAATATTTGGTAAAGCGTATTCACAACTAATATCAGAAACACATCTCTATAGCATAGAAGCTCCAAACAGAATGTTTTAAGACCATTGAAAGAAATGATGAAATTTGATATCAGTTTTTTCATTTTGTTTATAGGAATAGAAGAAAATTCAGTCTCACTAAAGTAGAAATGACTTAAAATATGACTTAAGGCAGTAGCTTCAAATAAATATCTTCTCTTTGATTTGAATCAATATGTTTAATATTATATAACAACTAAAGGTTTATCTTTCATAGTAACTTACTTGCTATTTATTTTCAGATGAGCCTACTTAATGGTATATATATAGGAAAAATAATTATTTATCATATTATGTTCCTAATGCTTGTACTAGTGACTTTCAAAGCTCTAGAGCTTGCCCTAGCTTGGGATTCAAAATTGAGAATCAAATGGACAAGAAATGGACACAATATCTAAGATGCTCGTTTTTAACGGCACAATAAGCTCAGTTTCGTAGTTTACCCCTATATAGCAAGTGAACGGTTCGCAAAACCTGTAGTGAAGTGACTGTTTATAATAAAAAGTGAAATAAAAGCATTAATGTATTGCGAAGAAAAAAGCTGGCCACGTTTTCTCACCAAGTGTTCTTTCAAATGAAGCCATCTTGACAGGAATTCCCTTAGCGAATGATCACAACTGACGGTATCCTATTTTCAAAGATGGATTGATTTAGCACATTACAGCACATATGCACTTTAGTTTGCCTCGTATTTTCAGGTTAATAAAAAGTTATAAATAAACTTAAATAAATCAAAATAAAAAGGGTGATTATTAGAAATTTATATACTAGGACAAATATTTTTGGTAAAAAAGGCTTTGCAAAGCACAGTGCTTTAATAGCGAAAGAGGAAATATTTATCCACGGTTATTGTACTTCGAATTTTACCTAAAAGTGCACGTAATTACTTTGAATTTATTAATAATATTCTAATAAAATATCGAAGTTTGGTTTTTATTAAGCTTAAAGTCAGAAATTAAATTATAATCGAGCACAGATATACAGAGTGTAATAAAAGCAAACTGATTGTAAAGAATTTGCACAGAGAAAAAAATCTGGGATGACCTTCATTTAGAGCAAATGGAAATTCGAAATCGTACATTTCACACATTCATGGATATTTTGTTTCAACCGTTTGTAGTGAATAAGGTTACAGGATTTCACGTTTCAAAGGCTGTGGTAAATAGAACAGAGCGGTAGAGTGTTAATCTATTGCACCATTATTCTAGATTTAAAAACGAGTGTGTTATTAAGCTGTAAGGATCGAACAGGTGCAGATGTTTTGCAAAGCGAAGCAATTTTGTCTTTTACTACACCCGAGGTCGTAAAATGCATCCGTTTCAACACTCTAGTCTCTCTTATGTAAATTGAGAGATAGCTAATAAAGACCATTCGGATAGTGATTTGTCTGGATGCATCGTAGACACAACAGCAAAAAGGTCATTTCCTGCTGCCTGTTGTCCCAGACATAGCAGTCTAGAAATCCAGCCCCTCACTTTTATTTTCTCATCTGCGTCTCTTAAAAAAGCACACCATAACAAATTCATTGACTCAATTTCGCACCAGATCTATCGTTACCCGTATCTCTCACGCACTTTTGAGTCCTGTAAACCATAAAAGTGTCTTCCTTTTCTTTCTATGTTAAAATAGCACGAAATGTGAATCATTACAAAAAGTATCTGATTCATATAAAAAATATTCAAAACTATAATTTGAAATGGTTTCTAAGTTTTGAACCTTCTGTACTTCAAAAATAGATATATCATAGTCTGCAGGCAAAATTAAAGTGCGCATAAAAATCTCAAAATTTCTTTCAAACTAAAAATTCTCTATACGGTTACTGTACATTTCAGGAATAATCCCCGTTAAACTGTCACCACATAAAACAGCGTTGTCTAAATATTTCTTCCTTAGAGACTTCCTAAACAAAGAAAACAACTTAACTACTTAGACAGCCCACTTAGATAAGAAATAAATCATTATTGTTTTTATACTTTAACTTTTCTTAAATACATGATTATAAGTACATATTTACATTTTTTAGTTTAATTTGAAAGAGTTTTCGAATGTAGGATAAATAATTTTAACATAATATCAACCATTTTATTGTTTTGGACTTTATTATTTATTTATTTTCATTTTATTGTTTTGGACTCAGTAAAATGCCAATTAAAAAATATAAATATAATGATTGCAAGCGTAGAGATCTCCTTAAAATGATTTAAAACGTTCGCATATAAACTGACGTTTTTAAAAATCAAAAGCCCTTATTATTTTAATATCGGAAAGAACATATAGTTAATGATTACTTCTTACGAAAGATAAAATAAAATTTGCTGTTTTGACTACCTTTAAAAAAATCACATAAAAGATAATCAATATATTGGTGTATTATAATGATGATAGTATTACAATAACAAAGTGTAGAAACAGGAATTTCTGAGGCAGATGCCTCTGCTTTTAGTAAGATGTGTAACAAAATTTTGAGGGAATTTCCTGAAAACTTCCTTACTTGACTTTCTGGAGAATAATAATATTCTGAAATACAATTGAAATATACGCATATATTTAGACATTGTAACACTAATGCAGGAAAACTTATGCATGCAAGATATAAAGATGTAGAAACTGCAGTCGTATTTTTCAGATTTTATCAAAAAATTTCTATGTATTCAAATCTTTCATTCGGCCAAAATTTAATCAGAAAATTTTCACGAAACTTTATATTTGGTGTGATAACCCTTGTTAACAGAAATGAAGTTTCATGAAACAAAACGCACAAATATATTAGGAAACTCTTTATTAGAAGAAAATTCCATTTTGATTTTCTTTCGAATAAGAATATCTTTCACCTGAAAAATTAACTTCTGGAAATAACATCAAGCAATATTTTTATTGCTCCTCATCCTTTTAAAAGATAAGCTTTTTTTTCATTTAAGGTAAATTTTCGAAAGCTATTTTTTTTTCTCAATATAGCTGTCTTTGTAATTAAATTTGCCTTTCAAGGAAGTTCATCCTCAGACGAGAATAAAAGGATTATGTTCAGGCATAAAAGTATTATGTTCTTATTAATTCTGGATGAAATATGTTTTTTTTTTCTTAAAAACAGCTTGCGGAAAGCCAGCAATATTTTCAAAGACCTATTATAATCCATGAATGCTGAAGTATGTGAATAATTACAAACTTCTTAGAGTAATGTCTTTTCTGAGGAAATCTAATTTTGAATAAAGTTCAACTGCAAAATCAAATGATAAATATTTTAAAAATAAAATCACTGCTTAGAATTAACTGGTAACTGTTGTTGTTGTGTTGTGAATTATCTCACTTGTCTAACAGTAATATCAGTACAAACCAAAGAAATTCATCGTGGCAAGAAGAACAAGATTGTGACTGTCGTTGGCAAGAGCCTTGAGCGCCATACAGGTGACAGTGCTCAGTTCCGCCTCCAATTTTGATGAAGAGCCCCCGAGGGGAGCGAGTCCGAGGGTCTCCCACCCTTCTTCCCCTACCACCAACCTCTGGAGAGGACATTCAGCTCACCGTATATTTAGAGCGTCCCCATGCTGCACAGACACTATACATTTACAAACATCTATGCCTTCTCCGAGATTCAAACTGGTCACTTCGGTATAGCAGTCAGCTCGCTAACCGCTGTCCCGGTTGGGCTGCTAATTGGTAACTAATACAATGAACAGGAAAAAAAAGTCTTTCATATTGAACTGCCGTTTATTTATGCTCAATTCTGAGAGTCATTAAAACCACTGAAATGAATAAAAATCTATAAAAATCAAAAGCAAACTCTGAACAAAGATAGCCTTATCTAATAAACTGCGCATGCTGGAACCGCTTTCAGTTATTATAAATATTTATCACTTAATATGTTATAAGCCATTAGTGAATGCAACACAAAGAATACAATTTTTATCGAGCTAGTTTGTTTTCGTTGAAACATTCAACGAAAACAAAATCACAGATTATTTTAATTCTATTTTACAGCTAATAAACATCCGCTAGATTTTTTCTCTTTTTTCAGTTCAGCAATCTAAAAGTTTTAATTTATTTCTAAAACTTTGCTTTCATTTCATCGTCATGTTTATTACGTCTGGAGTTAAAATTCAGTTTTATAGACATCTAACTTATATTCGAAAGAATTCTAAATAACAAAATGGAAGCCGTATTTTTTGATGCAAAAGATGTGTATTTTGACTATATGTCGCTTATCGAAATTGTTTTAATGAAACATTATTTAACAGCAGGTCAAAAATCATGCAGTTGGCTATCAGAAAAAATAATTAACATTTTTGTTACATGAATTGAATGAACTGTTAAATACTAATACTAAAGATCTTCAAACTCGCGTTAATTCGTTTTTTTTTAATTTCTCGAAATACCCTGTTGAATTAGGCTAAAAATTTAATAACTTCGTGTTAAATTAGTTTTTAACGTCTCTAAACATACTTTACTGAAAAAACACTATGCTTTAGATGTAAAATGTTTTCATCTTAAAAGGCTACTTGATTCCACTGCAGAATAGCCTACAATATTTTAATATTTGCATTACAGTTATTCCCAGGAGCAGTATTATATTATTTTTTATTGGAAAAAGCTTAACGGACAAATCTTTAAGAAAAAAAATGAAATTTGGGAAATTATTACGACTTTAGTGTGCATAAAATTTCTAAAATAAAAACTCGAAACATTACAAAAATTACCCAATACTAACAATACATCGCAGCGAGTAATCCTACTAACGCCATGTTTTCTTTGCTTTCATGCTTTGCAGCGCCTAAATTTCTTTTGCCCGCCTCTGAGTTAAAGGCTTGCTTGAGAGCTCTTCATGGCAAAGCAGGCACGTCGCACCAGTTTGTGTAGAGAGCTACCCTGCTTAGCTATCTGGTGATCAATAGGCTATCGGTATGCCACATTCGAGGGAACATTCTTTCCCCCACATGCACACCAAAGAAAGCCTGCCTTAAAAATTCAGAGCTTTCGCCTAAACGCGCATAATGAGCCTATAAATTGCGTCGAAACTCCAAACACTAGCCCGCTTCGATCCACGGCTCCAGTAAGACATTTTTTACCCGACATCGAAGAAGCATCATTATTCGTATTAGAATAAAACGACGCCCCGTTATTTGCATGCAACGACCCACCCCTCGGACTCGAAGCGCTGGCCCCGCCCTCATCCACGGACTTCCGCATTGATCCTCCGCTTCCGGAGACTGCATCATGGGATGGGATGCGACTCTGCAACGTTTGGCCTTTCCCCTGGCGGCCGCGGCGGTAACTAGAGGCACCTCGCCTCCGTCCCGGAAGTGTTGTGTGGCCCGGAAAACACTCGTCTCCAAAGCCCCTCAACCCCAAATGTTACGACTTGAAGCGATACGTGGGAAAGGGGTGATACGATTCTACATATTTCTTAATTCAAACGAGGTAATGCAGTTTCGAATAAAAATTCCTTCTTTTTTTTAAAAAAAAGTTTTTTCCTCTTTCTTTTACGTTCTTAAAATTTCAAAAAGAAACTGCTGTTATCTCTGTATTTTCTAATTTTTCAAAGCTTTGAATAAATTATTTTAATCTAAGGAAACTGAAATGAATGGAAACATAATTAAATCATAAGCTTCCGGGTTCCGCGCTAAACGTCACTATTACGGAAATTATTTTTGGAGCAGGTATTCGAGCTACAGTCAGCTCAGGATATCCTAAGTTTGGGGGTAATTAAAGTCTAAAATCTGATTAATTCGAAACTCAAGGGGGTAAGTAAAAATCTTACTAAGAGGGGTATTTCTATAATATAAAATTTATAGCTGAATGTTTCTTTTTCCTAAATCTCTAATTTTCAAGAGATATCCTTATATATACTTACCAAAATGTACCACTTTGGGCCCTACGTTATTAATATAAAACTTCCTCCTTTGCTTCTTCCCCTGTAAGAAATCACAATGCAACTGAAAAACTGTCTAGACGTTACGTTTCTGGTTAAGAACTTAATTGCAATGACATACATTTTTTACCATGTCATGAATTTTGAAATCTAAACTTCTTGTAGATTTAGATGTTTCATGAGGTAGTGACAGTTTCATTAGAGATTTCATAGTTTATTCTTCTAGCAGAGCTAGTTTCAAAAACAAAACATATAGTTCCATCTAAACTAACAATGTTACGAGCAACAACAGACATTTTACAATTTTATTTACGCATGCTGTCAACAGGTTAAGACATTACTGAAGGAAATTCTGTTACGATTTGTTCAAAAAGCATTCGGTTTATTGTCTAATAAGTAGCAAAAATGATTCAACATGGAAATAAAATTAAATAAATTATAAAATGATTAAGTTAACTAAGGGAAGAAAAAGAATGAGTTTAATGTTTGATAAATCCTTATCTAAACCTATCATTTCTGTTAAATTTTGGAGAAACAAAATTTATATTTATAACTGAAAAAACGTTATCAGTATAACTTTTGTTATCTGCCATCTCTATTAAATTTTGTAGAAACAAAAGCTATATCGACAATTGAAAATAGTTATCAATATAAAATTTTTTATCTGTTATTTCTAGTAAATTTTTCAGAAAACAAATTATATTGGTAACTGAGAAAAGATGATAGTCTACAGAAAGTGTTCAAGATTAAAAACTATCACTGATATTTATTTCTATGCTACATTACACTGTTTCAAACCAGAAAACTACAGCTTCTCAGAATTACAAACTTTCGTGTGCATCTCTAAAATGAAACATTGAACATGTTAAATTATGAAAGCTGAGAACTTTGGATATCAAGAGACTATAGTGATTATTCAAGTGCTATATATATTAATGTGAGATTGGCTCGCATATGTTTAATCTAGTTGCAGTTAGCTTTAGAAAGCGAAATTGTTTCCTATTAACGTTTCGGCTTAAACTTCAGGCATCTAATTTCAAAGACCTACCCAATGAAGGCAAAGTCTTATCATTTTTACCATGCCTTTTCAAACGGCTTTAAAATGAATAGTGCTTTCCTATTTGTTAAGATTAATTTGTCTTTTTAAATGCAAAATCAAAAGTAGAGAAGTGCATTTTCTCTTTGTTCTGATTTTCATGATAGTTATCTAAAGTACGTTAATAAAAACAGTATTGCATATCATAGTAATATGCAGTGTTAATCCAAAATAAAAAAAAAATAGCAACTCAATTCCCATTCCTTTATGTGCAGTATATTGTTAACTCGTAAACATCTGATTTTAATTAGCATTTTATTGGGGCTCTCGAAGCAGCAATTTTAATTTTTTTTCTTTTAAAATTTTTTGCTGAATATTAATTTAAGGAAATTTATTTTAAATTGATTTAAGGAACTAGGTAAATATTAAAAGTATACTATCCAATTTAAAGTGATTTTATTACTTATAATGACAAACCAGAAATAGAAAATCTGAGTTTGTTGAAACTTCTATTGTAAATAATACTTCACGGAATCATATTGCTTTCATAAATGTTAGAAGCCTAAATCTGCTGTCGACTTTCTCGTTTTTTGCCGTAGTAAATGAGTTCTGACTTTAAATAAAAATATGTCTGTGTATAAATAAAATAAATATTATTTCGTGTTAATTAAACGTCCTTATTCAGTAGAATTTTTTCTCAGGTCTTGTTTATCTGTGTTATCAAATATGGAGAGAAAAAATGATTTATGTTCCTTGCGGTTACAAATAAAATTTGTAGCGTAGATATTTACTCATCTAAAAACTTTTTGCAATTAATTAAAGAAAATTTTATTAGTTGATAGAAATTTCTACGAGCAAACCTATATTGTTCCTCGGAGAAAAAGAAAGCTCTATAGTGAATATTTAAGAGACATTTTTCTCTTCACACGTCTTCTAATTTTAAGCAGATATTTTCCAAATTTCATTAGTAAATTCGGCCGATTTTGCTTCTTTATTTCATAGTTTTCGTATTTATATTGTGAAAGCAGTTTTGTATTGTTATGTTTTACACATGTCTAAATACAAGAAGTATCTATCGGCATATATTTTTTGCTTAATCTCCAATACGTGCTAAATGATTGTTGCAAAGTTGTAAGTCGAAATGTAAATCCAAGGCTGCACTTAATATTTTTGATTAAAACCGCCTTTATGTTTTATATAAAATTATAATAAAAGATTTTGAAACTTTTTCCGGTTTTCCTGCTAATAAAGTGAAATCAGAGAACAGATTTCCCTCAGAAAATCTTCTGCAGAGGTATCAATCTTTTCATTTTTTCAGATTTGATATATTAATCCCTATTTGTTGTCAACAGATGAAATAGATTGTTAAAATATTTATTTTTATTACGTTCTTGCACACTTTATAGATTCTTAGCTCAGAGGAAGTGAAATCTTTTTTTTGGAATGTAGGCAATATCAGTAATGTGGATAAATGAGAAACTTTAACTGAAAGGAATTTTTCCAATTGCTTACTTCCGTACTGCTCCGCAAATTAAGATTAAATTTAGACGTTTTAAAATTTTTTTGACTAATAATACTCTACAACATTTAATTAGCTTTTTAGAATTGCTTGAAAGAGAACACTTATTACAATTCCGTTACACGTTTTCCTGGATTCACAAGTCCATGGTTAAGTTGAAAATTAAGTCAAAAATTTGCATTTAATCTACTTCCCTTAATTTAACCTATCCTACTATAGATGAGTTCAGAAGAATTAATTTATTGGTCTTTTGTTAGACAAAATTATGTAACTCGAATTCAGTTTACGGCTAAGTTTGGAATATATCATCTAATTTATTATATCATGCACTGAAAGAGAAAAACAGTTAGTTTTGCTGGATATTCATTGTTTACGCACGCTTTTAAAAGCACCCTGAGCCTAAAGAATATCTGAAAGATTTACTTCAACTAATTACTTGATGGCTGGGATAATACAGTAAACAAGATCATCAATTCACTCTCCTCTGATGAAGGTCGATATAGCTTATAGAAGATCCTGAAGCATCGCCATTTGTTGACTCTTTAGTCAGCACAGTATTCTCTGTGTAGTACGTAGTCTATTTTGCATCGGTTGTTATCACATCCTGCTTGCATTTGCTTACACGTCATTTCTCTTATGACTAGTAATTACTAGTATGAAATTAATTCATTACTAGTTTGAAAAATAATCAAGTATACGACTTTGAGCAGTTATTATTTAGTACTTCAAAAATTACAAATATTTGCTTTTGGCCACAGTGAAATGAAGTTGTGTATGCATTGTTAAAGTGTTATAGACAATGTTCTGCGGTAAAATTATTTTGATGAAGATTCAGATGATTTTTCGCCAGACGTAATTTTTTTCCTACTGAATATTTTATTTAATTTTGAATTTAAAAAAGTAAAAAGTATTATATATTCTTAAATAAAGTACATGAAAGTTTGTTGATTTATAAAAAATCGCAAATAGTATCTATTTCTGGAATTCTGATATTTTTCTGTAGAAATATTAACCATTTGTCTCAATTTTTTTGTACCAGGTGGTTTTATTGGTACTTTAAAAAAGGCTTTATTTACAAATATGTACACCTTTGTAAAGTAATAAATTTCACCAATGGATTAAACTTGCCTTTCAGTTGAAATAATAATAATGAAGCATTTCTTTTCGGTCAAATATACATTGATTATTTTTATTTATTTTTAAACAAGTTCTAATTATTTCACCTATTAATATAAATGTGTTCAATAACCAATTTGTTATGTAAAGACAGAAATTATACGAAATAAGATTAATAGAATTATAATAATGTTCTTTTCTTTAAGTAATTTACCTAATATATACAATTTAATAAATACTATCTTCCACAACGTACCTATTTCATTCACATTTAATTAAAAGCTAACAGAAGCCCTTCAATTTCCTTCAATTTTCATGGCAATAATTATCAGATATCCGCTTTATATTTGAGACTTGCTTATTCGCTCGGAAAGCTAAATGAATAAGAGGTATGTTTTTCAATTGTTAATAGATGCTTAATTTGGTAAAATCGTTTCAAGAATTCCTACGAGAATTTCATATCTGTTGAAAAGAAGTGATACGCAGTTTTAAATATTCCATTCTAGAGCTCATTTCTAAAACTTTCTAAATTTTTGCTGAACTAAGTTTCCAATTTAAATGATGATAGCTTAAGAATTACTGTAGAAAACACAGTTCAGCTTCATTTACATATGATTTTGATTTAGAAAATTAGACACAAATCCGAAATTCTATGCATGGATTTTAAAAGATTCAAACGAATTAAAAAGTATATATTAGATCTCATTTGAAAAGCTCACTATTAATAAAAATTACTTGCATAACCTTGAATAACTTTTCAGTGATAATATCTTTCTGTTCTAAATAATGATAGTTTCAGCCTAGATTTTGAGAAAAAGTAATCATCTACAAATCTTATTAAATGCTTGTTTAGTTATAAATTAATTATTCAACATTTTCAAGGAGTTTGAGCACGTTATTTAAAGTCGTGGATAATTTTAATCAAATATAAAAAACTTATAATAAACTGAGATTTTCAACTATTTTCCAAATAGCGCAAAGAAAGATATCAATATTGAATTAAAATCCGAAAATTGACTTCCATCATTTTAAAGATTTAAGATTAAATATATCAGAATTCAGCCAGACAGAATAGTGGTTAACGACGCTGACTGCCGTACCGAAGGGCCCGGATTCGAATCTCGGGGGGGGGTACTCTAAATAATCGGCGACATAAAAGTCCTCTCGAGAGATTTTCGTTGGGAAAAAGGGGTGGGAGACTTTCGGACCTATCCCATCGAGAGCTCTTCATCAAAATTGGGGGGGGACAAAACTGCGTAAAGTCGTACTGTCACCTGTATAGTGCTCAAGGCTCTTGCCAACGACAGGCGCAATCTTGCATTCCTTGACACGATGCATTTCGTGAACTTGGTCTGATGTTACTGTAAGACAGGTGAGATAAATTACAAAGACAACAAGACTAAATATATTCATTAAAGGCACATAAAGATCTCTTGAAATTTACACAAGCTGTTGTCAATTGTTTTGCTCTGTTTAGGTTTAAAACATAAAACTTAAACGGTTACAGTCTACTCTACAATATTCGCTCTGAAGACGGTTGTGACTTCCTTAATTAAAAAACTTGATTTAATTTTGGAACATTGCAATTTTATCATTGTCTTTATGAATATTTAATCGACTCCTTGAAATTGATGTAGAATGTTTTAGGAATTAAGACGCAATGATGTATTTAGAAATATTCAAGGTAGAGGTGAGGCTCCAAATCATTATATGACAATCGAGCTTCATAAAGTAAATGAAGAGAGACAATTGTTAATTTGAAGCATTAGAAAATAGATATATTTATGCAAAATTTTATCATTGCAGAGAATGAGTCAAAATCTAGGTTTATTTTATTACAAAAAATTTCAAGATTTGGAAACGATAAAAGGACATCTAAGGTTTTTCCAAATTAATATTTATTTAACATTTGAAGTCCGAACAATATTTTTGTTTGCAATGACTAATTCAATGAATATTTCAATAAACATTCTGGAATGCAACATAAAATATATTAATAAAATGATATTTTTATATCAAAAAGTACCCTCTACCTAATACCGAAAATTATTTCATTTAAAACAAATTAAAGGTATTTATGTAATAATATAATTATCATGTGCACGTTTAACGTAAAAAATACCAGTGTAGTAGTTTATAGTGCATTAGAGCTGAACGAAATTCTGTTATTAAGACGTATATACCCACACTAAATTCGCTCGTTGAATCTCTTACATTAGGCATGAAAATTAATTCCACTTATGTTTTCTATTCTAAATTACCTTAGTTACCCCTTTCTATAGTTAGCATGTTTTTGCCTTGAAGGTACTCCTCACTGTCGATGTAGCAGATGAAATAACAGCTTTACAAACTTTCTAAGCAGCACGCACAATCTTTAAAAGAAGTACTGAAAAGTTACGAAGTTAAAATATTAGGTACATGTGCACTGAACACGAAAGGAAGTACGACGGTTCCTGTGTTTGGTCATTCTATGCACTAGACAAAAATTTGTTGTTAGAGCTAAGTAGAAACTAAATGGTGAGTACATAAAAACTAGAAGTAAAATGTTTAAAGAACTCGCAGATTTATATAAAAAATTTCTTGTAATGTAAATTTTAATTTTAATTTAATATGTATATTTAAACGTCAGTGTATCCACACATTTTTAGAAACATCGTTACATACTATCAGCGTAATGTTATATCTTATATTAATAAGTAATGTCACTCAAAAACTTTCTTCTTTTCTCTACTACGAATCCAAATTTACAACTGCAAGAACTGAGAGAAAAAACGAATCTTTTCCTGAAAACAGAATTTTCGCTTTTAAGAATTGCATCCTCAGTTTTGCTAATGTACTGCTATAAATAATACGTATAAGATAAATGAAGAATATATCAGTAGCATCTGACTTTGAATAAAAAACAATACCCTTGCATATGAACGCATTCAGTTAACTTTGAAATAATACACTGTTGATTATTTAAGCAAAAATGTCGTACGACATGCTGTTTTTCCTCTTGTAATTGATTTATGACACTTTACTTTGTATCTATAACCAATAGCTTTGTACCGCAATGGCAGATTAACAAAGTCTAAGGCAGAATCTGAGCGTTACGGCTTTGCAACTGAAAGTTCAAGGTTCCCCAAAATGTCATGAGTAAATGATATTTCCTCGATTATAATTTCAAAACAACTCTCTCACTTTGTACCTTGACTCCTTTCTTCCAATATAGATCAGCCTGAAATCGGATACATTAGAAGTTGGTAGAAATTTTCATGTGGTCTTTTATTTGAAATTTTACCTTCATAATCCTTAAAGGTTTAAAATTTCTTTTTTAAAAGACGCTAAACGTTTAAAACTGCTTGCAAAAGTAATGATTGCGCTAAAGTCAAATTTTACTGTGTTTACAAATGCACTTCTGTCAGATATGGTCAAACAAAAGGTTTTCATTTAAAGTGTATTTTGAACTGTGAAAATTTAAATCTGCCTCAAAGAAAAATTTAAACATTATTCAGCTTAAAATCTGTCAACAGTAAACCTATGTATTCTCAGGATATTAAAAGCAATCACTTTAACTTCATGAAGCCCTTTATTGTAGGTTTGAAAATCATAGCTAAGCGATGATTTCAGAGGTGTCATATTCCACCCAAATCATCATATCTCTCGGTTAACACATTTCATACTTGCTCAGCAATTCCCCAGCTAACTGATTTTTATACTGCAAAGCGAAATCTAAGATGGCTTGCAAGTACTTTTTTCTTCAACTGAATCGCATTTTATATGTGACCGCAAGCGCGGTTCTAGTTCTTCAAATTCAAACATTGTATTGACATGTGTTGTATTTTTAACACGGGAGCACGCGCGCTCGTATGAGTTACACGAGCACGTGCTGGATCGAAAAGACCCGATTGTATTTTTTGAAGAAAATATTGTAAATCTTCAGAAAACTGCTACATCTATGCCAATAATATATTTTATGATCAAATTTAAAAACTATGCACATTAAAAGTTTTAATTTTTCCAAATGTTTTTATGAAACAAAATTTCTTAAAGGAACAGAAAATTGTATTACATATTAGCATAGGAAATAAAATAGTATACTTTTACTCTGTATTGATTCTTATTTTCTTTATTAGCACTATAGACACAGCGAAAAAATGCAATAACAAATGTAAGCAGTACATTGAAAAAGTATTTTCATGTGTTCCAAAAACAAATATTTTTTACATTTTTCAAGAGCGTTTTCGTTTTTCTGTGCTTTTTCACTCAGCAAACACTGCATCTTTAGCCCCAAAGGGCGTTAACCCAGAAATGCTATTAATTTCGTTTTCGCATTTCCGTTGGTTCACTATAAATGTCGATTAACTTTAGAGCCCTGTGTTATATTTAAAGAAATTAAATAATGAAGAATCTGCATAAATGCATATATGTTTCTCGCATTGTGATAAAACAATGGTACCTAGAGCCATCAAATTTTGTAATCTTCCACTGAATATGAGCCCGAATTTGAAATTTGTTTTATTATCGATTTCATATTTTGTAACACTTTAACGAATTTTCAATTAACAAACTCAACGGTTTCAAAGATAGCAATGGCAATACTGTAGGAAAAAAAACATTTTTATCTCCAGCGCGCGAGACTGTGTATCGGAAATTCTAAAGATATGCTCATGAGATGATGCTGTTGAATTGAATTTTATGGTTTAAGTACGAAGGACATGATATTTAATAAATAAAAGTAGCCTACAAAACGTCAAAAAAACGCCCTTTTGGGCGTAATGTAAAATCTGAAAGCTTTCAGATTTTATTTTCTTTTCTTTGAAATTTAATCTGTCTGTTATTCATTAACAGACTATGTTATTTAAAAACTATAGTTGCCTTAAGAATATTACGTTTTTTGCTTTTCTTTTTCTTTCTTTTTTTTCTTTTCCGATAATTTTTTTGTCCAATAAAACAATTTATGGCATTCTCACTCTCGTTTTCAGAATCTGTATCACTGTCTGAATCATCCTCATTTTCTTCAATACATTCTTCACCGTTTGATACATGTAACAACTCTTGCAAAATTTCTTAGTTGTAAGATAAATTAAGCCACATATTTTCCGCAATCTATACTATCACAAATCAAGTATGTAATAGTAACACAAATAGGCGCGCTGCGTCTTAAAGACCCGATACGATCAAAATCAAGACTCATCAAAGTCCTAGCGAAAAAACTTCGGAAACGTGAAGAGGTTCACCTAAGACACGTCAATAAGTTGCATGAAATAGGCGTGCTTTGAGAAAGGTTTGCTTAATCTCTCTGGTCCATTGGACCCAGTGCACTGGCTGGGGGGTTCAGTGCAAAAATAGTAGTTTATATTGCAATTATATTTTTAAAGAAATGATGGTTAAAACTGCAAGTTTTTTTTAAATTATTTTGAATTAACTACAAACTAGGAGAACA
The DNA here is from genome assembly GCA_000611955.2 of Stegodyphus mimosarum. Classification (NCBI taxonomy): domain Eukaryota; kingdom Metazoa; phylum Arthropoda; class Arachnida; order Araneae; family Eresidae; genus Stegodyphus; species Stegodyphus mimosarum. Next base: position 880,772 of record KK115279.1, on the reverse strand, counting down.
TATATAACCATATCATAATTTGCACATGAATTCTTTAAATTACCTTCTGAGAAAACATGCCTCTCAGTAAACATCAGAGTATTCATTTATACCTCTTACTTTCATTCTCGCCTATTTTAAATTAAAATTCCCTCAAAAAGATTTTCATAAATCTAAATGGCGGTCAGCTTCATAAATGCTTCCCCTTTTTTTTGAAATTTAGAAATATTCTGACTTTATTAATACAAAATTTTAAGGTAGGCAAGAACTTTTTCGATTAGAGCCATACAAATTTCACTGCTCAGAATTTTATTGTTAATAGTTATCTCTATTTAGAACTGGGCACCAAAACTAATTTCATTGGACGACAATGATAATTTTATACTTGATTAAATAGGAAAAAATTATTTTATTTTAAGATATTATTTGAAAATTCAGTGAGTTCAGTACCATAATACAGCAGTTAGCATTATTGTTTTCTAGATATATTTATCATTACGAATATTTGCGCCATAATTTTTCAATCACAAGATGGGTAATCCTTTTCTGTTTTATAAATGAAGTATTGAAAGAAACAAAGTAAAATTGATGTATTATAAAAATGTACGCTTTATATCTACCAGACTCATATTTGAGAAAATGTTTATTACTTAAGGAGTAAGCCGAATATATTTTACACATTCAATATCAAAATTTTCTTTAGAGACTCTTTTTCCAATAATTTCACACAGAGAAATGTCTTGTCTAATGTGCTTGCTTTATTTTTATCCTTATTTCTAGCTTTTGCGTAAGTATGATATTAAAAATTAATTTTAAAATAGCATTTTAAAGAATTCAAATCAAGTTAGAACTTCTTTACTGGCAATTCACCTGGAAATCCTCTCATTACATATGTAAATTCTAATTTTGAGAAACCAAGGTATTTTAATGTACATCAGAAATACTGCATACTACAATAGCTTGCTTTAAGAGATCCGAAGCCTAGTTAGTTAAGCAATAATTTATTCTACTGCAGCGGAACCATGAAAGACAAAAGTCTTACTTCACGAGCAGTTCTGTTCACAAACAAATTATATGAATAAAAAACGCCTCGGATGACGAAATGTGTATCAGGTTGCGAGCACTGAAGTCGGCAACATACGATTTTCGAATATAACCTGTGCCACATAATTAACACCCTGGGACTTCTGAAAACATCATTTTAATATTTTTCAGTTTTAATTCTCATTTACAAAACCTCACAGCAAGTAACTTACAGGGCCATGAATTCGACTTGGAAGAAATTGTGACAAGATTGGGTTCCAGGCAAAGACTTTGAGTGCTTCGATTTGACACTTTTTTTATTACTTATGATACTGTGTCTATAGGCAAAACCATAGATTAGAAAATTAACAATGAAGAAAAGGAGAAGTTGTTAGAGGAGCATAAAAAATGAGCTCAACAAGGAACAAATAAAACTTTAGAAGCTGCAACAAAAGTCAGTTGCCATTGAAAACAAACAGAATCCTAGATCTCTTATCCTCGAAATTTGTGCAGAATGAGACAAGATGAAAGGTTTTCAAGTCACGATATCGCGAAGATAAAACGGTGTCACGCTATAGCGTCAGAAATTTCAGTAATAATGCGATGTTTCACTATAGAAACATTTTAAAAAGTAGACAACATCAAATTACATGGGACAAATTTTGAGTGAAACAGAGGTCCAGTGAGTCTTAAGCGAAGTCGAGTGATCTTAAAGAAAAATAAATAAATAAATAAAATAAGTCCCCCCTAAAGACAATTGCCTGACGTTTTTCTGGTAGGGTAATTTGCGGCCAAATAATAACATCTTCCTCGCCATTTAATACTTATGCCATCCGCTCACTTTCGTCTAAGTGGAGTAAAATTAAATAAAATCTCCGTTTAAAAGCTCCGTAAATAAAATCCGTTTTATCTCTTTAATATTGTGCTTATAGTTTTTTCTTTACATTTAATAATATCTATTTTTTAGAAAAAATTTTATATCCATTTACGTTTGCTTATAATTTGGAATTATATAACCTGTGCACGCAATACTTTCTGTAAAGTTTAAAAGAGCGATCATATGTGAACCAGCAGCGAATTAATCCATTTTACATTAGTTCCTAGAACGTTTTCGATTTAAGTACATTTCGGTTGACGAACGCCCTTCAGAAAAGAATTAAATTAATGAATGAGGTTTCAATCTATTTTATAGCTTTGAGACTAAAATTTTAATATGGTTTAAACAACTTTTGTTATTAAAACTGGGATCCCATGTCTTAAGTAATCAGTGTTCTTACTCCTAGTTATATATTTAACTTACAAAACTGCAAAACAGGTAAATTTTAAAATGTAATAAAACTAATTTATAAGTGCTTAGAGAAAATAGATGAGTAGGTGATATGAATTGGTTGTAGAGCTTTTAAGAAGCATTTCACTGCTTTGTATGCTTGATCCTTATTGGTAGATAGGCTTATTCCTTAAAAATGAAATTATTTCCCTTTTATTTAACACTGAATAAACATAACTCTCAAATAAATTTTCATTTATAAGAATTTTATAGCATAGTTATTTGGTAGTGACTTCTTTAATTGAATTTTTACTAACTCAGTTAACAAATGTTATCGTCATAAAATAATAAAGGCTTGTAATTATTGTGGCACACAAATATTTTTCAAATATGTACCCAAACATTTAGGTAGCCAGAGGAGGAAAGAGAGGAAGACTGACAAGGAAACTAAAAAATAAGTTACGACACTACAACTGATCACTAAAAGATTAAGTTATGAATTATACAACAAAGCACCTAAGTTAAGATAGCCACCTTAAAATACCAATTAATAAAATCCATCCAAACAGAAAATTAAATAAAACAATTAAAATATAAAGGTAGTCAAATTTAATAATATACACAGTCCAGTCACATTAATGTGACCACCACGTACTTTCCATGACAGAGTTAAATAACCAATCACAGAAGGCAGGTGGCAGCACAGTGCAGTTGAGCGTATATAAAGGGTGTGTGAGGGCTTCGGAAAACATTTCAATCGTTGGCGTAATGCAGAAACGAAGCGATTTATCCGACTTCCAAAAGGGCATGATCATTGGCTTTCGGGCCAAGGGTGGAAGCATTTCCGAAACGGCTGAGTTTGTGAACTGTTCGCGTGCCGCCGTGGTAAAAGTGTACCGTGCATGGCAAAATGGGACTGTCCAAAATCAGCGACGTGGCAAATGTGGTGCACCACGGGCCATAGATGACAGAGGCGAACGACGGTTGCGGAGATGCGTTCGGGCAGATAGACGGGCTACCGTTGAGCAACTGACCACCAAAATGAACCAAGGGGCTACCAAAAGTGTCTCCCAAAGTACTATTCAGCGAACATTGCTGCGTCTGGGCCTCCGAAGCAGACGCCTGGTTCGTGCACCTATGCTGACTGCTGTTCATCGACGGCGAAGGCTAGAATTTGCACGCCAGTACAGCAGCTGGACGTCCACTGAGTGGCGACAGGTTGCGTTTTCGGATGAATCGCGTTTTATGCTCCATCGGACAGATGGACGTTGGCGTATAAGGCGTGAAACCTCTGAAAGGAACCACCCTGCAACCATTGCCGGAACGGTCCAAGCTGGAGGCGGGAGCATTATGGTCTGGGGAATGTTTTCCTGGCATTCTCTAGGTTCACTGATCATTGTGGAAGGCACAATGGATCAATACAAGTACGCATCTGTCCTTGCGGACCATGTTCACCCCTACATGCGCATTGTTTTTCCTCAGGATGATGGCATCTTCCAGCAGGACAATGCGAGGTGCCATACAGCTGCCAGTGTACGTGCGTGGTTCGAAGAGCACCAGGATGAGTTTACCGTCCTCCCCTGGCCAGCAAACTCACCTGACTTAAACCCAATCGAGCATCTGTGGGGCCATCTCGATCGAGTTGTTCGCGCCATGGATCCTCAACCGCGTAATCTAGCGCAACTGGCCACGGCATTAGAGTCGGCATGGCTCAACATCCCAGAGAACACCTTCAGGGACCTATGTGACTCTCTTCCTGCACGTCTCGCAGCAGTCCGCTCTGCGAAAGGTGGTTATTCTGGCTTTTGACAGATGGTCACATTAATGTGACTGGACTGTGTATATAACTCTGTTTAATATTACTTTTTGTTTGCAAAGTGCCGAAAAACATCTTCACTATCTCATTCAATTTATTATTGTTTTCGGTTTTTCGGAGCTCAGATATCTCATGCAAGCAAGACACATGAAAAAGTTTTTACCTTAAATTATTTTCTTCTCATTCGATAACTATTAAAGAACTAAAAGTAAAATACTTTGAATATAGAATTCTAAATAGTAATAACTGAGGTTTTACATTCTGAAAGAATAGCCTTTTAACTTTTATTAACCTTTACTTTATCTAACTTAATAAGTAAACAGCAAATATTGTAAATAAAATTTTAGTTGCCTTCATTTTAAAAATTCTGCAGAAGCATTTATCTTGAAGATAATTATATGTTTGAATATACTTTGGTTTGGGAGGTTTGAACACAACAAAAGTACATTTGTTACATTTTTATTCAGAAACTCTCTTTTTTTAAGTACATAAAAATGAACTTGTTTGAAGTTATTTCTGACGTGAATTTTACTTTCAAAATATAGAATTATAAAATATAAAGAATATTTTACCGATATACTCCATGCATATAATAAACGGGTGCAGAATATTAACTTTCTGTTACTTTTACGATATATATATTACGGGTACAGCAAATGGAAAAAAAATTCGTACAATGTTCGAAAGTAATTTTGCTGCTACTTAGCCTCACTTTATACAAAATTGACAAATAAGTCCACAATTAACTAAAGGATTTTAAAAGCGTTCCCACAAAATAATTGTTTTTGAAAGCCCCTGAAATTTGAATAAATACGAATACTGGGTTCCTTGAAACCATCATAAACCTGCTCAGAGTTTCAAGAGTATAGGAAGCAAAACAGTTTTAAAAAGTTAAAGTGTGCTTTCAGATCTTTTCATCAGATTAAAAACTACCTTAAACCACCTAAATAATTCTGAAGCATTTAAACAAATTTTTGTTAAAATTCTTAAGACTAAAGGAAGATTTAAATGGGGGCATGCTAATAACATAGGTTTTCATTCTTTATTATAAAAGAATAAACTTGAAACGAAAAATGAAAGTAAGTTTGTCAGCCCTTTCTTTCAATATTTTCCTTTCTGCTTCTCTTTATATATTTTCTCTTACTTTTGAAAATTTTTCATCCAAAACCCAATATTTACCTAAATATTTTTAATAAAATAAAAGCTAAATATTTTTGGTAAATAAGTTATGCCATATATAACAGTATAAACTATACAAGTCGAAAGTGCTAATATGTTGAATTGTTTTCAGCAAAATATACATTTATGCTGGCTCATAGTATTATATTCCGCAGTTTGCTTCCACAAGAAGCTATTGCTGACATTTTGCAAGAATTATTTTAAATACATATGCTTCGCCTATTGAAATTCTTAAAATATAAGTTAAAAAATCTACTTAGTGAGAATAATGCACTTTTAGTTGACCTCTTTCCACAACAAACTGATGCCTTGGCAGCAACCGGAAGGATATTGTTTTCCTGGTATAACCCACTTTTATAACATAGTCGAGTTTAAATTCACCCCTTTGGTTCCGTCTGTTGCAAAGAGGGACCAAATATGACCCAGATCGTAGCTGT
>KK115279.1:794371-875008 GCA_000611955.2 Stegodyphus mimosarum | reverse complement strand
TCGCGAAGCCTTTTTTGGGTGAGGAACAATAGCCCCTATGCAGACGTACAGCATTTACCCCGGTCTCCCATTTTTTATACCTTTTTTACTTATAGTAGTTACAGCTACATGTACCCTTTTTCAAACAGACATGCGTACACATACGCATTCTCTAAATGTTTTGCCCTACATTCTCTCCAGCCATAACCTTTAGCTGCGTGTTTCGAATATTCGAATACTTGGATAGAAATGAGTAAATATAGTATGATGACTATGAGTTTAGGGCTACGTGCAAAATATTAAAATTTCCGGCGGATTATGAGACAAATTAGTCAGATTGAAAGTTTCAACTTGCAAAATTTCTTTGCGAACATCTACATTTCAATACGCAAACTATTTTCGTTGATTTTTCTTAAATCTTTAGTTCAGTTTTTTTTCGCGCCAAAAATATGGTGGCTTTAGATCAGTAGCCTAAAACAATATTATTTCAAAGAACGAAAAAATGAAAAAAACCAGTGCCTATAATTTAACTGACTAATTCCATGAAATTCTTTAGTAAGATCCCACACTTACTGGGTTAATACAATGATAATTTCTAAATGCATATTTAAAAGCATAATTTTGTTACAGCATGATTTCTAAAGGCATAATTATGTTAAAATATGGTTCATGAAAATAACCATATTTCTTCTTTCTTTCTACTCCATACATAAAGCGTTCGGAACATCGTAAATTACAAAATTTTGCACTTACTAAAAGAACCATTTTAATCCTTTCTTTTGGAAGGATGATAAATATTTAAAAATATTTTGGATAAATAAATGGATGAATATGATACATGCATAAATTTACCATGGCCTTTTTTGGATGGTTTACATTATTTAGATAAAGATTGCAGTTTTAAGTAAATAACATACGTTTGTACCTATCCGAAAGCTTAACATTATCTTTAAAAACAAGTTTTTCCGCTGCATAGTAATCCCCAAAATTTCACCCAGTGGCAAATGTTTTAACTGATTTGTTAACGAATGCAAAACTGGCAATGTACAAGCAGCTTTCCCGTAGAGAAAATAAAAATAAATACTGCTTTACACACTGCTAGGAATTTTCGTTTCTTTCCTAATTGTTACTTTAAAACTTTTTCCAAAAATTAAGGAATCGTGTTAAATGCTCTAAACAGAAGTAATTCTGGCATACTGTTTAATGCTTTGTATCAAATGCGCACAACTCTCTGTATCTTTATAGTTTTTTTTTTTTAAATTCCAATGGAATTTCTTTAACTCCACTGTAAGCACATGCGATTTGTTAGATTATTTTTTTAAATGGCTATGTTCCTCAGCGTGAAGTTATATATATAGATATATATTGAACTTTTCATCAAAGTAATTGACAGTCCTTATTTTGAAATTTTCCGATTCAAACTTTATATCAGATTTGTTCCTAAATTAGTTGGAATAAAAAGAATAAATAGAAAATGAAATATATGGAGAGGTATTTCAGATTTATTAAAATATCACGTATAATTTTATGGCTTATTCAATGTAATTATTTAATTAAATAATAAGTCAAATGCTTTCCAAAATATGAGGTAAGTAATATTATCTCCATTTTTTAAATGTATTTTACGTGTACATTATTTAACTCTAAAGTATTTATTTTAATTTTGTTCTGTTTCTGTAATAGTGGCTTATTTTGAGAATAACTGAGTTGTCATTTCTGTGTTTAATGCTAATATTATCCTTAATCTGATACACGTTGATTAAGATAAGTAAAGTAGGATTTGTGCACAAAAAGGTTATACTTCGACCAATGACTTCCAATAACAAGGCATATTATACTTTAATTTTAAATTCCATGAACGTTTACTTAAGTTTTGCAGCTACGTAAAAATTTTTAACTTCTTTGCAGAGAACATATGCTAATCGTTTACTTTTTAAAACCGACCTCAAATATTTCATTTAACACATGAAGTGGAACGCAGTACTGAGTGAATAATCACTTAAAATATTATCATTTAAAATGGAGTATGGAAATCACTTACTGCTTGCAGTCAAAACACAAGATGCAAACATTGTACCCTTTCTTAATTCTCAAACAATATTTTATTTCTAAATTTTAATGTTTTGTTTCTTATTCTAATAGTCTAGAAGATTTAATGAATCATACTTCTGTAGAAACCATGTTTCTCTAACCTAATATTAGCATTAAAAGTATATAATTACTTAATGCTAATTTCACACCCCAAAATATTATCAAGAATGATTAAGCTGTTAGCCCTCCGTTATAGCAACTTAAAATAATAATTTTCTTAGAAATATTTTGTTCTTGAATTAAGAAATTTTAAATAAAAAATTTAGAATAAACGAGGAACAAGAAACGCTGGCAGGTACGTTTTTTTGTGTAGGTTTGCTCAATAGTTGTCAAGATCCGTTAAACCATGATGCTTCCTTTACATACAAAATTATTTTGCTGAAACTGTGTAAGCTTTTAACTAACGTCACTAATAAATTAACCCGAATGCCGCATTTCTTCGAGTGGCTACGTTATTTAGATGTTAGTATTATTCAAAAATTTGTCATATATTTGAAGTAAGTGTTTTAACAACATTGCGTTCAATTTTATGAAACTGGATTTAATCTCTTTAGTAATAAAATAAAAAGTAAATTTATCAAAAAGCTGAGAATAAAAATCTATAAAAGCACGAAAAGTTCCTGCTTCAGGATGAGTAATAACTTATTATGCTTCGTGCTAAATATTAAACGAAAGTGCGGAAGTAACATGAAATAAAAAATAAGTTCAGTAACGGGGAAGACATTTAAAGACGTTAGAATAACTGCTTATTAACAGCGAATTTTTAAGGATAAGGTAGACTTCTCCATATTTCTATCAAGGCTTCTCTTAGCTCTCACATATTATTTCAAGTAAATAGCAATCTGATTTTAAAACATTAAAACTTATGTAGCAGACCTAATCAATTAAACTCAGCAATCCAAAAATTTTCATGCTACTTTTCCTCATAAACGCCACGATTCTTAAACAGTCGACTCATCAAAAGTAAATATTTTCTAAAAAGCAAGTTAATTTTTGTAGAAATCGATTAAATACACTCGTTCGCTTAAACTTACGTGATATTTTATTTAAAGACGTCCTAGTTAACAACTATTTTCATATGAACTTCAATATTTTACAGCCTTGGCAAAAATTATAAGAGCAAATATAATTTGATTTAAATATTTCGAAGCACTTTTGTTGGAGGGGGGAAGAGTAAAATAATGAAAGAGAAATTGTAATATAAGAATATGAATAAATATTCCTACTAATTTTCGGTACCATTTTCCTTCTAAAAAATTGAAAAATTAAAAACAATAATATAGATTACTGTGGACATATGAGTCCTGGAGATTCGTTTTTCACAAAACAAAATGAGGATTTCTTGATATTTTAGCTTTATTGGATAATGGATCTAATGAATTATGAAAAACTGTGATGTTTCCGTTGAAAGTTTGCTGCATTCGTAAAGTGAAATTCTGAAAATAAACTGACAACTGAATAAAAAGGGAAAAGAAACGTTATGAAAGAGAAAATAATTCTTGTGAAATTCACTACAATACCACAAGCTCAAGATTAATCACGACTTCGTAAACTATTTTGCAGAAGAAAACAAAAATATGTAATTTAATGTAACGAGTGAATGTAAGGAAATAAAACTAGATATTTAAGTGGCTATTCCAATTACCCCATGTATTCATAAAAGTATGAACTCTTTATCTTTGTTGTATATAATTAGATTTCCCAGGCGTAGTGCATTCATAAATTTACGTGACTAAGATTAAAATTTTACGTTTGCTAATTCTTTCTCAAGCATTCATATATTCCCCAAAAAGGTGCCTGTGGTCCTAATATATAATTTAGAAATTTTTAATATTTTTAAATATTTCACTTTATATGTTTGTTTCATATTATTTTTTCATATGTTGGAATTTGTTGATAAACAATAAATTTATCAAAAATAAAGAAAGAAAGAAGCGCAAAATAATGCAATAGCCTCTTTCTTCTCACGAATAACTTATTCAGTATTCAGTGCATCTGTAATTCATATCTTACAAAATATTAAATTATAAAAGTACAAGTTCACGAATTATAATTATAAAGTTACAAGTTCTGAAACAATAATAATAATTTTAGAATAAGAATAATTTTCAGGAATTTCCTATAAAACTGAGCTAAAACTTTTTTATATGTGAAAGTTCCAATTATAATTAAAACTTATTAAGTGTAAGATTTCGTATTTGTTCGATTATCTGTTTCTTGCATTCTTGAAGTTTTTCTTAAATCAAGTGCAACAATATTCAGACCATAAGTGTTAATTCAAGACTTCAATCAATGATAATATTAACAACGAAATATTTTAATGACGTTTTCATATAGGAATACATTGATATATATAACAAAAGAAGACAAGAAGATTCTTATTACTAAGAAAATTAGAATTCTTCATACTTGTGCCTTGGATGTAGCTCTTGACTCCAAGTTTGTATACTCCTACATCCGTTCCAGGGCATTTTATGCTATAAGAGTTTGATCTACTTAGTTTATATACAATATTTATTCTGATTTGGTTGTTCTCCGAACATCTAGATTTTCTGCTGTTATGAACTAGCATTGTTTATTTCTAGTAATGTAACTAAATAATAATAGCCAGAATTTTCCAAGAAATATTTCTGGATTACTGCAAAATTAATTAACGGAACGCAACTGTATGCCAAAGTATGAACTAGATATTAGTAAGACTGCCCATTTTTTAAGTCGTTATTCTATTTTTTAAAAGTAAAATAAAATTTGGTATTCTTTGATATTCGAGAATTTCGTTCTCGAAGTTCATAGTTTGGTACTTGTATTTCGCTTTTGGTTTTAAATAAATCTTATCGAGCATTAAAATTAAATTTTACTCACCTTTATTCATCCCCTTAAAGTACTCTCTTTCTTAAGCAGCCATTTCTGAAATTCTGAATACTTTTTAACGTCTTCTTTAAATGCGAATAATTTTTAATGTGCCAAATTCTAGATGTTTTTCATGATATGAGAAGAAAATTGAAACTTTTATCGTTACATTCATTGCTAACAGAAACATGGGACATAATTTGTCCTAAATTCTTTATAAGGTATTTATCCCGTCTTCTAGCATGCCTTTGTGGTGCAGACCTCGACGCGTATTCGAGAAGACCAGGGTCCGAGTCCCGGCGAAGGCATTGCTCATTTTCCTCATCTCCTCTTTTCAAAAAATACCTAAAGTCTCTAGCTCCCCAAAATAAAAAAGGTGGTGGATGATAGGATTTGGCGAATGGGTCCCCTGATCCCCAGTCGCCCTCAGTCAAAAGAGGGAGTATATAAGGTATTTCTCTCGCCTTCGTGGTATAATTAGAAGCATACTTGACGCTTACTCGAGAGGTCCTTATATTCGCAAGCTACGTAAAAGAGTTCGAGTCCCGGCGAGGGTATTGCTCATTTTTCATATCTCCTGCTTCGAAATAACCAAATGTCTCTACAAGCTGAATGTGAATACCTCATCATTCCTAACTACAAGTTTTAGAATAATCCTCTGTGAAAGTAATAGGTAATCTATTACTGTTACTATAACATAAGTTAACCTAAGAGTTTACTAATACCGTCTATCAGACTTAATCTCCGAAAAAAATTCGAAAATGTCCTAATAAAATAGCTGTGACTTTTAATTTTACTTATTTTTCATTTTTTAAATGATATAAGCAGTTATTTGGGATTCTAAGGAGTAAAATTCTCCTCAATCAAACACTTATTAATTTTAGATTTTAACGTCTAGAAGTGAGGGGTTATTATTTTCACAAAGCGAATTTTAGTGTTCAGAGAAAATAGAAATATTTTCCTGTTTAACTGTGGACATATTCATTGAAAGCACGGTGAGCAGATCCAGTGAAGAAACGCCCAACAATTTTTTGAATACCTTTTCTTCAATACATAAGATTAAAGATCTTCCCACTCCGTAAACTTATGACGGTATGATATTATACCAAGATATCATACGATCTGGCAATGCTAGTTTGAACATTTCATTTTAAACATATGGTTTTCGATTCTATATCTTGAATTTCTCATGATTAATCGATAAACTACTATGCTTATAGTAATTGTTTAAATTCAAAATGTTTCAAGTACCAAACTGGAACTTGCGTAAGAAGATTAAATTACAAATTTTATGATTTTTATATTTTTTGCATTTTAATGCTTATCACTATTTCTTAATTTTAACGAAACCATAATGAAGTGCAAGGGAGAAATATCTTTAAGTTTATTGATGACTTCCAAATAATTTTTTACGGTGTGAATATTGTTGGAAAGTAAGGTAGAAAATACAATAATTTCTATTCACCCTTATCAGCCTTGGAAATTAATAAGGGTGGACAAATTGTGGTTATGGACAAACACGCATACTTTAATGGGGTCACGAAACTGATAAGTGAAAGCTCATACTGTGCGATCGCTAAAGATCCCTCAACTTCTGACCTCACAAAAGTTAAAACAGCTGTAAAATCTTCTTATACACTTTCGACTCAGCGTAAGAAATCACTCATTCCACCTATTGCTAACTGTGCTAGATTTTATGCTCTACCCAAAGTTCACAAAATTGGAATTCCTTTTCGACCTATAATTTTCAATTTAGGAACGGCATCGTACCCTTTGGCCAAATATTTAGTTTCCTTATTTTCTCCCTTACTTTCCAACAATATTCACACCGCAAAAAATTCTTTCAAAATCATCAATGAACTTGAAGATATTTCTCCCTTGCACTCCATTATGGTTTGGTTTGATGTTAAATCGCTGTTTACTAATGTTCTAGTCGAAGGTGCACTAAAATGCCTTGAAACTAGACTTCGAGAATTCCATTTCTCACATATTGAAATTGAAGAGTTCATTTCTCTCACTACTTACTTTTAAAAGTCTTTTTAGTTAAAGTTACTTTCTAAAGTCTCTGTGAGTCAAACTCACTTTGTTTTCCAAAATGAATATTTTCGCCAAATTGAAGGACTAGCTATGGGTAATCCCGTCAGTCCTGTACTTGCTGTCATTTACATGTACTATTTTGAAGTCAAATTATTTAAAAAATTATCTTTTCGTCTGTGGATTCGCTACGTAGACGACACTTTCGCTCTTTTTGATGGTGATAAGGAAGACTTACCCCAGATTTTATCTTTTAAAAAATTGAATGATCCAGTCATCCAGTTCACTTTTGAGACTGAATCTGATAATACACTTCCCTTCCTTGATAGTTTATAAAATATAAACTTTGTAAGTTTAAGATCTAAAAAGTAAAAGAATAGAAGGTTATTGGAAAAGAGATAGAAAAAAGGGCTAAAGGTAGAAAGGTTTTTCATCTTATATTTATTAATATATCATAACGAAAGCGGGGAAAAGTTCCTCGCACTCAAAGTATAGAGATTGTAATAAAAATTAGAATGAAGATATTCTTTTAATCCTCAATGGATCTAATTTCAGCACAACTGTTTACCGTAAACCCTTTTCTGTTTGCTTACATCTTCATCTAAGTCATGTCACCCGGCTAAGCAAAAAATGACTTCTTTTTACTATTATGTATTTCGAGCTTTCAAAGTTTGTTCCTCAGAATCTCTTCTTGCTAATGAACTCAATTATTTATGATCTGTTGCCCTTGATCGAGGATTTTCTCCAGTAGTCATTGATAAAGCGGTTCGCAAGTTCTCATCGTGCCATCTAAGAACACATTCTGATGCTAGAAATAACATTAATAACCTTGTTGTGCTTCCATTTCATCCTTCTATCAGTTACAAAATTGCACGGATTTTAAACAAGTTTAATTTTCATGTTGTTTTCTCTCCTATAAATAAAATCCGAGGCTCGGTTCTTAAAGTTTCTATTCCTGATTTTAATTCTTGGGGAATTTATAGCATTTCGTGTCAGTGTGGCTTAAGTTATATTGGCCAAAGGAAAGAGCATTAAAGTTTCGCATAAAGGAACATGAATCTTACGTCCGAAAAGGCGAAATTAACAAATATTCAATAGCTAATCATAGTTGGAAATTAATCACAAGTTTGGTTTTGGTTCTGCTAAAATTATCCAGGAAACTATTAGGGAATCGGATTTTCTTAAAGGTTTTCACATTCACAAAAATTTATCCTGTTTAGTCAATGATCTTAATTCTAATCCAGTCTTCCCTAATGCCTTTAAAATTCTACTAACTTAACCCTTCATTTTTTGTTATTATTTCTGTATTTCTGCCGATAGATGGCGCTATCGGTTCCTTACACTGGTTGCCTGTAGGGTATAAATGTGATCGACATTCGCTTTCTCGATTTGCAGAATATTTTGTTCCTGATGAAGGGGGACCCGTTTTGCCCTCGAAATCGATTGGGATTTTACAAAATTTAAGTCTAATACAAGGTTGTCGATTTGCCTATTCTAGATTCCTAGCAGTTTAATCTAATTTTAATACAAAATTTCCATCTTTAAGTTAAAATCTCAATTCGTTTCATTCATTTTATTCTTTAGTGTGAACGGAATTTTAAATGAATAATTTTTGATTATTTGTTCACTATAATTATAATAGTGTATAAAATCAATATCAAGTTACTCTTGCTGAAACATTTGGGTTGCAAATTAAAATAATAAAGAGAAACTACGCTTCATTTTATTCCCCAAAAGCTGTGGAACTAAAAACTTACTTTAAGCAAAAGTTCAAATAAAACGAAAAGCTGTGAAATTTAAGAGGCATAATCACATATTTACATTAGTGGATAACACGAGAAGAATTTAGCAGATACTCAGCGAACTAGATTTAGAAATTCAAGTGGTATTAAAATCGAGACCATGCAGTTTCTGTCTTAATTTACTGAATTTATTTCAAGGAAACTTAGAAGCATTTTCAAATAAATTACAGAATAATCAATACACCTATTTGGAGACTTGAGTTTTTTTATAGATTTATATAGTGAGCTTTAGTGAATAACACGCTATCCTGTTTTAATTGCTTACTAATTGCGCCTAAGTTTTGAAGAAGATCTGGACAAGATTTCATTTGTATACTTAGGCGAATAAACGACTTTCAGATGATGTTGACAGGAGCGGTGTATAGCTTTTCCTGCCATCTACATCGAGCGGATATTGTGCCTCTGTTTGCTTATGCATATACTTCACGTACTTCAAAACTAGAAGAGTTTCTCCTTCATTTGCTTCAATTCATATCACTGATTTTCTTGGTTTAAAGATTCGCTAGTTACTAGAAGTAAAAGTATTTGAATTTGTGCCAATTGAAAAATACTTCATGGGTTTCGATTTCAATTCACCTAAATTCCTAGCTACTGCTTCACGGCAGAAAGAACTGCATGCATAATCTGGATCATAGCACATTTATTTTTATTCGTCATAAGGAACTCATCTGCGCTGTAGATTTCAGAGTTCTGTTTAATGAAAATTCACTAATGGAGTTTATGATCTATTCAGAAGACAGTCAAGCCACATTATTTAGCTAAAATAATTTCTAAATGTTTGAATTATTTTGACCCATTTCGCTCCTGTAATGCTATTACTGTTTACTCTTTAAGATTAAAGGTTTTCACGTTAAGATCTGTGAAATGAAAGAGGAGTTGAAATTTTAGATTAAAATCCACGTATTTGTTTATGTTCCACCGGATAAATTTCTCAGAAATTCCATATTTTACATTTTTAGATTTATGATGTATATCAGCGCAAAATATTCAAGTTGAATTTTAAAAGTGTCCAATACACACAAGTTGTATCTTACAATTTCCTAAATTCAATACTATTGCGAGTTTCTTAGAAAATGGGACTGACACTTTATATATAAATTAAAACATCTTCTCAAGAGTACACGTATAAGTCATTTTTTCAATAGAGATTGATAAAATGGCAATAAAACTGCAAGTCTTTTACAAAATAATGATATGTGATACTTGGTATTATTCCTTATCTGCTCTACAATAAGCACATCATCAGTTAAACTACTTTTTTATTAGCCTACACAGAAATTACAATCAGTTAATTATCAAGTAATTAATGACATTGCGGAATCCTTAAACACTGATATGTGTATGCTTTCTTAAGTGTCAAGGAAAATAATCTTGATTCAGCTTTAAAAAACTTTCTGAATGTTGTTTTAGAGAATTTGCATCCTTAAGTAATGCAGTACAACAAATATGACTTTTCATGTAATATTTACGCTGAGCGAAGCAAACCATTTTCAAAATTCTAAGTATTTGGGAAAACAAATTTGGACCTTAAGAAATGCTGTACAAACATTTGTTCAAGACGCCGGCAATTAAATATATTTATTAAATAGATTTGCAATTTCAAAGAATAGCTTCCAAATCTTCCATAACATTGAATTAGCGGAGCAGATCAGACAACTATCGCTCCTCAAACACATAATTTATCGATTGATTTCATGAAATTTTTGCTAAGTAACGGCTCAGGTTCAACTGTTTGATAGCTCTCTTTATTGTACTGACTAGTTATAACCGTTTACTGTATAAATAATAAATACGAGGTGAAAGTCCTGTATGGTGTTAAGGACTATTGAGGTTTTTACTTCCACTTTACTGAAGTGACTAATATGTTTAAATATGACAAAATATCGAGACATGAGATACTAAAAATCAGAAACATCCTTTAACAACGCTGGTATTGTTACTAACACTTGATGTCTTCTTTTATTTAGATTTTTATTTATTATGGCTCTCATTTAATTTGATAGAGGAGACAGAAATAGCTTAAAATTAGAAATGTAAATTAGTTTAGGTACAGTCCAATACTAATTGAAGAAACCTCGAAAACTTACAAAATATTTTCCTCTTTCTGATTTACAGAAATAAACTTATAATATGAGCTGGACGGTTATAAAACTTAGTTTAAATATTTCCAAAGCTTGTAAGATATAACATATTTACCACTGAATGAGTGGTGTTATTTAATTGTTCTTATTTTCCACTAGCATTCTTACTATTATTCTGGAAATTGTTAACTTTTGACAATGTTGTTGTTTATATTCATTTGAGGTACCTATCCTATTTCTCGCCTAAACCAAAAAATACTAAACTTACATTAATACCCCCCAATGCAAAATGCGCATCTGCTAGTTTTGTAGACAGCTTATAATATTCTAACTTAAAATGAGACCAGTTTTTGAATTTCAGTCATACGGATACACTGTCGAAAAGAAACTTAAAAAATTAAAATTTTACAGTTTAGTAGGACAATTATTTATTTTGTACTCCTGTATATTATGCTTCGCCTGATGCATCACTTTCAATGCTGTTTATGTGAAAAAAAGCTAAAAATCATCTTTCTTTATCAAAATAAGCTATGAATGTAAATAGTTCAAAATTCAATTAGGTAATTCCGAAAAATATTCTCCATAAATGTTAACCAAGAAGTTCAAGAGTTTCAGGTAAAGCTAGGGTGGAAAGCATTTGATGAAATTTAAAACAAAATTTTCATTCCTTTCTTACGTTTCGGAATTACTTAAAAATATTCTGGTTCTAAGGTGTTTTAAGAAAAGTGGTATTAACTGTGTAACAGTCATTTAATTAAAAGTTATTTTGAAATTAAACAAGAAAAATCTTAATGTTAATGATTGAAGTTTGCTAACTAAAAAGTTTAACATCAAAAGTTAATTTGAATTACAAATATATGGTACATAAAAAATATAAAAAGCAAAATAGAAAAAATTAAAATCTTACTTTTTAGTTTAAGTTATTTTGTCCGCTGCAGGTATTAAAATATTTCAAAATTGCGTTTCTTTTCATATCTTTACTAAACGCGTGGAATTCGCCGATCTTGCAGAAATGTTATCTTTAGCATTTTTTAACAAATGGTGCGTAACGGTGCATCATTATGTACGCAAGGTTTCACAAAATTTTCTGTACCATAAAAGTATATATAGAAAATCAGCTAGATGCCACAAATTTAAGTCTTCAATTCATTTCAAATAATTCTAGAAAAATTTAATATTATATTTAAAAGAATGAAACCACTTATATGTTACATATGTACTTATTTGATTCTCTAAAGCCACTTAAAGATTTAAGCAATAATGTTTTCCACTAGTATATATACCGTAGCCTAGCGTAAAAATTGGAAAAAATACTAAGCAGTTATGAGTGTTCTACTGAATAATTTACGACATCTTTTACTTAATTAATTATCTCAGTTAAGGGATTTTAAACGGCTTACTGAAAGCTTAGATTCTTCGCTCAAGTCATAGACAGCAATTTTAGGCAGAAAACTCTGCTTAATAACTCATCTGTATTCGTTCTAATAGAATAGTACATGCGAGGAAATTTTTTAAACAGAATTTGAGTCTGAAGTTCAATTTTTTTTTCATTGTTTATGTTGCTAAATAGGAAACGCGCAAGGTACTTGTAAGAAGCAAACACAACACGCTCAAGATTTGAATTTAACCAAAGCTGCTTCTGATTTGCAAGATGGGTGGAATTATTTTCATCTACTTTTCAGACCATTTTGGCAACTGTGAATTCCACACTAGTTCGAACTGATGGTATGCCATTTTTTTAATTCCTAGTAATTATTCTTAAACCATATAATCATGCAGGAACGCTTTTACACGTTAATGGTTCTGCTGTACCAATACTTAAGCAAGATAATATTTTCCACTTGATTTCTATAAGCATTATTCCGATTGCTGTAAAAATAATGGAAACACTCAATATTAACGTGAACTCATCCGTTAATATAGTGCTGAGCTATTTGGCATGCATAATACTGCTTGCAAACGACAAGGAGATGGATTACAGGAATTATGAATAATATTTAAGGAAATAATATACACTCATGTCCTTAAATTAAGGATAATTCGGAGTCACGCGGAAATCGAACTCTAAAATAAATATATCACCTGTAAAATCACTACACACATCTTCAAGAATCATATGCAAATTTCAGGAAGTAACCAGATGACACCGACGGTACGCCACAATGACGAGTGTGTAAAAGAGTGATATATAAGGAATACAGCCAAAGAAGTAAAATTGTTCGCAGGCGCTTTATAAGCATTTCAGTGCAATAACCGAATAGTTATGACACAAAAGACGCATTTGCATGATTTTTTACGTGGTAGAATTATCGGCCGTCTGGAATGTGGGCGTACCCAACTGGAAGTATCAGACCAACTTGGAATTGAACAGAGTGTCATCTCCAGGCTTTGGCAACGATTCCAAGATGATGGTAATGTGAGTAGACGTTACGGTGCAGGTCGTCCAAGAGTTACAACGCCGAATGAGGACCGGTATTTGGCAGTTACTGCCAAAAGAAACAGGCAGAGCACAGCCTCAGACCTGTCTCGTCAGCTCTCTTCGGCCACTGGTATGACAATTTCAAGGCAGACCATGTACAGACGCTTAGGGCAGATTGGTCTATATGCTCGTAGACCTGTCAGATGCGTTCCACTTACTGCAACTCACTGTCGCCTGCGGTTAGCCTGGAGTAGAGAGCATGCATTGTGGACACCGCAACAGTGGGCTTGTGCGATGTTTTCCGACGAGTCCAGGTTGAGCTTGCAGTCTGACTCTCGCCGGACTTTCATATGGAGAGCTCCAGGTACCTGTTACCACCACGAAAACATCATTCAGCGACGCCGTTAGGTGGTGCAGGAGTGCTTGTTTGGAGTGGAATTATTCTGGGTTCCAGAATTGACCAGCATGTTCAAATTGGAACCACGACAAGCCAAATCTATCGGGACATCATTCTGGAACAACACGTACGTTTGTTTCGGGGTTACAATTTGTGTTTATGGATGACGACGCCCGTCCTCACCGTGCAAACATCGTAAGCGAATGCCTTCAATCGGAGGATATCACCCGTATGGACTTGCCAGCATTCTCACCGGACTTGAATACAGTAGAGCACGTGTGGGACATGCTTGGCCGACGAGCCCGTCAACCTCGTCCTACATGTCTACCGGAACTTCGGAGAGCATTGCTTTTTGAGTGGTGTAATATCCCCCAAGATCAGATCGATAATTTGATACTCAGCATGCCTAGGCGTTGTATGGACTGTATTGCATCGTCTGGGAGACATACAATCTATTAACAATCATACCAACCATGTAATATTGTTTTTTTTAAATAGGGATTTTTTGTAATTTGCTCCAGGGAGAAAAAATCTCTAATTTTTTTAGTAATATCAAACATATAGCATCTTTTTTTGCCCTTTACCTTTTGTTTAATAAATAAGCTTTACAAATAAGTCAAATTTGTTTTGCTTCTAACTCTTCCTTTGCCTGATTTTGCATTATCCTTAACTTATGGACATGAGTGTACTATCCTTAATAGAGGAACCTCACAGATTCTTGCAAATATACAGCTGATGGATATTATTTATGAGATAAGAAGGTCGGTTTGAACACCTAGCAATTACTAGACCGCATCATTTATACGGTATTTTTTCCCTCCTTTCCAAATGCCTTCGTGGTGTAACGGTTGCTCACTCGATGCGTATTTGAGAGGTCCAGGTTTGAGTACCGGTGAATTCACTGCTCATTTTTCACGTCTTCTGCTTCAAAATAGCCTAATAACTATATACGTTTTTGTAACTATATTCTTCAAATATATCGCAATGGTTAGATAATATTGAAATCTAAGGACGCTTACGTCATGTTTTTCATGCTGTTGTTGGGCAGAGCTAGCTGCACAGGTAGGAATATTATCGTTAAGGAAAATGCCATATCTTGTACGAAATCGCTTACATTTGGTTGGTTAAGACATCGACGTATTCTTTGACAGTCATTTTTCGTTTTCGATTACATTAGGGGCTGAAGAGATATAGGTAGTTATTAAATGGCTACCTATATAACTTAAGATTTTCTTGTAATAGTTAGTAGGAGACAGTTCGTATCGTAGACGTTTTTTATGCATCGTCCCTACATAGCTACATCTCTATCAATGTGAACAATTATTTATCTGACCAAATGATACGCATCCAAATTACCATTTGTACTCATAGCACCACTGTATACGTCAAGTGGCTTTGATATTGCTACTATGCCATAAATCTTTTATTTATAAACGTTTGTACATTACCCACAGCATAGCACGGCGGTTACAACTTAATTTCTATTAGTTATTCGAAGAAAAGCATCTACACTACTCACAGGAAGAAAACCTGGTGGCAATATGTAATATTTTACAAATACGAAGCACATACAAAAAACCTTAGTATTAATAATTGTTTCCATCATTTTAACAATTAGCAGTATAAAGTGATATAATTTATGTGCTATTACAAAATAAAATCCCTGCCTAACGCGACAATCATGTATCACCGTGAATTTTACAGCATCTCTTGAGAAAATTTTAATTTACATTATGATATAAAAAGTACTGAAGAAAGATTGCATACTAAGGAAAAAAAAGCATTAGTATAATTTTCTAAAAAACCTTATCTTGGTGGTAATCGATCCACAGATCTCTAGATCTATTATTTTGATTAATAAACTACGATTACTATTAGCAAAGTTCTGATTTACTAAACTTACAGTTTGCCACTAGGAAACTCTTTTAATGTCTGTATAAGTTTCTTCGGAGTCATCACATTATGGCATATTTTACTTGCTGCAAGAAATATATCTATCAAACATTCCATTTTAAGTAAACCAACGAAAAATTAAACCAAAACGTATTATTATATAAAGCTTCTTTTATTTAGCAGATATAGCTACCTAGGCAATAAAACTATTAAGAAAGGAAAATTGCTTGAACCAAACTATTAAAAAAGGAAAATTGCTTGATCAAAACTAATGCTTAAAGCTGTGAATGAAGTAAAATAATAAGCTTGTACTAGATTTTCTTCTTATCTTCCTTTCTTATCCAAAACTGTGGAAATGATACGTATTAAGATATTTTTACGTTTACAATTACTCTTCAAATCCAATTGAAAATTGTATCCTTTGAACTCCTTTCATAACGGGAATTCAAGTAAAAGAGTCGGCAACATGCGAAGTCTGACTAGAAATACAGTCCTTATTTCAAAAGTCTAGAGGTGCTAATCTAAAATAAGAATCTTCAGCGTAAGTATATGCTTATCCATATATGACTTCTCCTCTTGCTTTCAGAGAGATTTTGATTTGAAAATGGAAGACTGCGTCTGTTACACGAAAAGTAAAAGAGCTTTGATCAACAAATGATCACTTTCTTTCAAGATTGAAATTAATCAAGGAAATAATTTGGTGACTGAAAGCTCTATTTAAAGTTCCCTTATGGTTTGAATCCTTCCCTTTATTCTTTTTTAGATAAAAACTAGCTAAACAAAATACTCACTATTCCGTCAGCGTCCTATTTTTTCAGCGAAATAAGTTGTAATTTATTTCTAAATTACTTCATTAATAAAACTGAAAGATAGTTATTCATTCCATGATACAAGCAGAAAAAGTATATATAATATAATTCTTAATTAAGACAGAGTAAAAATATTCAATAGTCATGATGTCATTAAAACAAAATGGAGTTTATAAATTAAAATATCATGAAAGGACAGCGTTTAGAGAAGAAAAAAATGTTTTATCTTAGCTCATATATTTTAAATAAAATGAGTGTCTTAATACAGTTAACTATTTTAAAAAGATATTTAGAAGCATTTCGTTTTGTCATTAGTATTACCTTAAAAATTAGTATTACCTTAAGAAAAGAAAAATGTTTAAAATTCCTGTATTTGAAACAAGGAAAAGTTTAGTAGTGTGAATTTTAAAAATATTCGAATGGTGTAGGCATCTCACATGCATTACAAAAAACTGAAATATGACTAAATTTTGGGAGCAATTAATGCAAATATATTTGTCATTTATATGAGGTCTTTAGTAATGCAATTAAAGTCTTTGAATTCAAATATAGCATCACTAATAGGGCTCGCTTTGATCTCACTCAAAATTTGCGTTCATTTACGTGACAGACCTTACATCTTTAAGAATACTGTGCAGCTTTACTTTTTGTAAACATGTTGGTAAATATTTTAAATGAATTACATACAACGTTCCGTTTTCAAAGCTACTTTAATTATGTAATCCCTTTCTATATAGAGCCTAATTCTTTCCAAATCATATTATACTACTTCTAATTTTTATCTCAAGTTCAAATGTAGTCAAATTTCCAGGGCAGTCATAATTGATGCAATTTTATCTCCTTAATCTAGTAAAAATAAACCATAATACGTGTGCCCTTCATTCGAAAATGAAAACTGAGTAATATATTTTTTGGTACTTATGCAAATCATGCACACACGCAAAGAGTCCAGTAAACAGTGTTCTGAAAGTATGGTTGCCTCTCAGTCACATTATACAAGAAAATTCAGTGATTTCCGCATATAATTTATTAAGCATGTGCCTAAAACAACATTGTGAGGATCTCGTTATATTTTAGGCACAGATTATAAAAGAATGGCATTATATTTTTCATAAATAACCATGTAACGAACAAAATATCATGAAAAAGGAAGAGCGATTTTTAAGATATTTTTTGATGAGAGTTACATTACTAGAAAAAAAGTCAAATAAAAAGATTTAAATTGAAATCTTCAACAAAATGAAAAATCAAAAGGGGAGAAGAACTTATAGAAATTTAATAAAGAGAAATAAAAGCACTCTTTTAATACCATTAATAAGCTGTCACGAATTAAAAAATAATCGCATTAATGAGTAAGAAATTTACGTATTTCTGAGGGAATTAGTGTAAATGAGAAAAATTTCGTATTTCATGTATATTATGTTAGCAGCAATCGATATCAGGGGAATAATTAAGCTCTCTAAAAAGGAAAGATGTTTTAATATTACAAAAATTGCAGGCTGGAAATTTTAAGGCTTTAAAAATTATATTCAAAATTATGCTCTAAGTACAAGTGAAATTTCAATCTATTAATAGAAGCAATAAGATCTAGGCATTTAATTCGAAATGTTTCCTAATTAAAATAAGAAACGTATGAACAGTTGCATCTTTTGACAACCTTCAGAGGGAAAATAAAGAAAACAAGATATTCTTTAAAAGTATATACATAAAACCTCTCTTAAGACTGCTTTAAAGTAAGCGAAGAAGTTTAAATGTTTTGATAGTTAACAATTCAATAAGCAGCGTGAAGGCTGCAAGTATAACTTCCAGCAGCTGAAGCAAGTTCTTCAGTCATTCGAGGGAAACATGTTTTGGCCTAAAAACAAATAACTTGTCTATATAAAATACATTTTGTTTTTTTTTTATCTAACATCTAGAAAAATACGTGAAAATTTTAAACAGCATGCAATATTCAACCGTAACTTGGCTTTATATTCAAGTTTACGAAAAATAAATGAGTCATAATTTGTTTTTTATAAAGTTTTGTTTATTTTAAAAATTGGTACTAACATGCATTTATTATGTCAAGAAAACCATTGCTTGAAAATTATTAATTATAGCTTTTCAAAAGTCTTGCTTATTATGCGTGTGTCTTAAGATTACATATGTAATTTATTCTTGAAAACAGTTATCAAGATACTCAGGTATAAAGTTATTAAGTATAAAATAAAACTTAAGGAGTAAGTGAGCATTTCAAGAATTTCATGGGTTAAGGGTTAATAGAGCAAATTAGCATATCAGGACTTGTACTTCTTCTCATCTGCTTGGTGAACCTGACGTGTCCTGACTAGACAGTGAGTTTGACTACAAACTATGTTCTATGAAGTGTAGAAAAGACGACAAGCTAACTTTTAATATTTTACACATATGACTAACACTAAGACTGGCCTTTTAAATTACTACGTATGTAGTACACAAACTGCGGAAAACTACAATATGTCTTTAGCTCTGGCCTTACAGGCGGACAGCAAGCTCCTATGAAGTCTAGTGGCAAGAAGGCTCACTCTCTTCCCTTCTAACTCTGCTCTCGGCAAAAAGCCACAACTTAAATGTTTAAGCGTTAGCAAGTACAACTTGCATAAACATATTCACGCGTTAATTCTGGCCGGAAGTGGAAAATAAGAGATGATAGTAAAGTTTTAAAATAAAATAAATGCTAGTCAAACTTAAGATCCTTACACGCAAGCTCTACGTTATGACAAATATATAGCGCTTTCTTGTAAATTTAGATCAGAAATTAATAAAAGTACTTTAAACAAAAACGAAAATGAATAATAAGTAATATATCATATACAAAAGGTAAACAGGTACCTGAAATGCATTTATCAATCCTTTTAGAAGCTAATAATTTCTTATAATTATTAGCATTATAAACAATTTTATAAATATAAGAGTTAAATATTTTCTTGATACAAATAACAGTTGCTATATTTACTGCCAAACGATTCATTAAACCTACTGTAAAAAACAATTAAACAATTCTGGCTAATTCAGCTGTCTTTATTCTTTTTCTCGCTGGATTACGAAATATTGCAAAGCAGAGTTTCGTGAAGTTCCTTATTGTCAATTTTAGCATATTTGCTTCTGTCACTAGCCGCCCAGCCGGTATACTGGTTGGTGACCCTCACCGCCCCAGTACTGGGTCCGGGATCGAATCTTGTAGAAACCATCGTTGTAGCTCCCTGTCCCTTCACAGGACGCAACGGCGGCCACCCATTAGGCACTTTCATAATGAAATGGCCAGCACTTCCGGTGGTTTAGCGGCCGGTCATTTACGATAAAATGTTTCGGTTGCTTAATTTTTCCGTCTTAAAAGCTGCAGTTTGGAATCTCTTAAAGAAGATACGAATCACATTTGAGTGGTTTTGGCTAGCTGATGCAAAACTTTTTTGTTTTAAAAAACGTGATTAGTTTCGAAACCCGAAGAATTTTTTATGTTCATTACACTAGCGATCTAATGTTCAACTCGATTTTAGTTGCAGAAATTTTTAAAGATTTGTTAAATTTAGTTACTTTTCCGAGTTAAAAACTTACTACATTACAGAATAAAATATGGAGGTACCATAGTATATATCCTCACATTCGACAATTTGTTTAGCAGACTGCAACAGAGACTGCTGTTCGTAGTTATGTTTAGGGTGTGACACCTGGTTCAATGTTTACACACGGTGTTAGACATCCTTTTGACGAGCATTACCTTTCACAGCTTAATAAAATTTTAAAAAACTAATTTTTTATGTTTCTGTCGTAAGTAAGTTTTTATCAGTAAATGAAAATAATCTTCATGCTGCATCGTTTCTCAAGATATTCTGAACCCTTTTTTGTGCTTTTCCGAAGCCATTTCCTTATAAAGAATAAAAAAATGAGGTTCCGAAGCCCCAGACTAGAAAAGGGCTTTATTTTTCTGTTTTCTCAGCTTTCATTCCTAAATAACAGGAGCTATTTACATAAGACTTTCCTCGTCTAAATTTAAAACGTTCTATAAGAAAAATGGCTTCCTTTTCTCAGTCATCACAATAAATGTAATTTATTTACGCATCATAAAAAGACGGAGTTTATTGATTATAATTCTGCCGCGGTTATTAATTAGATTTACATGATTTTTAGATGTCTTTTATGTAACACACTTTTGTCTTGCATGTGTTATTTTAGAATGAAATAACACAGCATTTATATTGTTAGTTTAAAAACGTAGTAAAAGAAATTGTCATATCTTTTATGGTTTTATTAAAACTATTCTTTTTGTAAATTTATTCTGCAGTACCTTTCTGCAGTTTTAATCAACAGCTGATGATAAATTTTATGCTAAGATTTACAGTACAATAAAATAAACAAAGTTTTCACCGAATTTAACCTTACTTATGTATATTAAAGAATACATTAAATATACGTAAAATGCCTATTTTCATTTTAATATTAACATATCCATTCATCAAACATCCTTAAAATACTTATTTATGAAACACAAACTACTTGCTTTGAAAATAAGTAGTGTTAAACAAATTTCTTTCGTTCCAAACCTAATACGTTTTACATTTTTAGGAGAAAAGATTTTGTCGTGCTTGTTAATGTTTGGAGTATTTTCTGCGTATTATTCGTCATTTCTGTGCTCTTAAATAGCATATACTAATTACAGCGGTAAAGAAATTCTGAACCAAATCTCTCGCTAGTCATCATTACTGTGATATTTCTATACAGTACAGCTGAAAATGACTTCTACGAGGATGATTCGTATAATCGATTTTTTGAATTAAAAATGACAAATTTAGGTAAAACATTTATTTTCGAAAATTACTCTATATATTTTAACCAAATACATATTTATTTACAAAAATTTTAGTATTTTATTTTAATATTAAACTGTACCTCTCTGTAAAACAAACCAAAACAAAGAATACTGTAACAAATCTACGTACTAATAGCTGATTTTCCCCTATTTCAGTGTTCACATAGCGTATTTATGGCTTCACCTGTTTTTAAAACAATGATTGATTGTTGCTTGGTTTACTATAATTTCAGCCCTTTAGCATTCAAAAACCAGATTTAGGAAGATTTAGGAAGAAACTCCTGAAGCAGGCTAAATCGTGTAAGCCCCAAAACTGAATTAATAGAACAAACAAGTCTAAAATAAGAGAGACAGATGCATGATAGAATATTTAAATGGAAGAATAAACAATGCAAGAAATATTTTAAAGACCCCAAGATATAAATATATGATTACTAAGGCAAGAGTGATTTGTAGATTTTAAAACAATTAGGTAACCATACCAATATCTTGTTGCCATACTTTCCCCTTAATGTTATCCAGGTAAGTTTCAACTAGCTCGGGAAACCTATTGTCTGGATGATCGAGTCTTTGCTATATGCATTATTCAGTCCACATGCAAGAATAGTCAAAGCGTTCTTGATACTACAGGAACTTTTAAAACCTTACATTTAGAGAAATAAATACATTTACCTTTCTGTCAGATTGAACTGAAAGAAGAGTGCCATATATAAAACAATTTATGCTAACAAAATACGTAAAAGTATAAACTGCTTATTGAAAATTATGTTTCAGAATTAGATGTGTTAAAATTTTAAAAAATTACATCTTATACTATTTATTTGATCTTATTGAAGATTGTTATTTGTGTCTGCTACTTAAGTGGAAAAGGCATTGTGTGAAAACGTCATTATTTTTTCTTATCCCATACCGAAATACATAGCCACCGGAACTGTACGGTTTCTCTTTGTCATATCTCTTATAACTTCTAAAGAAAGACCTACTCTGCGTAGCTCTTCCTAGTTTTGATTGAGGATAGAATTCGAGGGTTTCTTACTCCTTTTCTTTTACGACCTGCCCCACGACAGGAATTTTCGTCTCGACAGGTTTTAACTGCATCCGTGCCTCAAAGCCATTACATAGTTAAAAATATCCATACCCTCACCTAATTTAAACAATATGGCAGCCGATTTTCTTTGGCCAAAATGCTATACGGAGAGGGATGAAAGTATTTAGTGCTTATCTACAATATTGCTTCAACGAATGCAGATACTTAAGGGGAGAGCGGACATTAAATTGTTTTTTAAGTTTTCGCTTTTTAAACATGAATCTTCGTGTATATATGACTTTATCAAATACGCGCTAAAAATTTCAATTTTTAATTCTTTTTTTAAACAAATAACTATTTTTTTTTCAATAAAAGATTTAAAATGCTCTTTCGCTCTAGTTTTCAATAAAAAAAATGACAAGCGAATCGGAGTTGAGGGCTATTGCTCTGGAGACTATGCTCACCAATTATCCTGGTCAGGACTGGTTGCATATATATACGGATGGATCACGTCTGTCTCAGAATGGAAATACAGGAGCTGGTGTCTTCCCTGACTTGTTTGCATTCTATTCGTCCCTTGGTCCGTGTACCACTCCATTTGATGGAGAGGTGGAGGCGATTAGGTTAGCTTCTCAACAACTTCTTACTAGATGTGAGAGTTTTGATAATGCTCTTATTTTGTCAGATTCTATGTATTAAAGACTGTATATCTAATTTAAGTACATTACAAACCTTATATAAAAAGTTATTTTACAGTGGGTTCTGGCTCACTGTGGATTGGTAATGAAAAGGCTGACATTTTAGTTAAAAAAGGAACCAAAATCCTAAGATTCTATCAAATCCTATCCCTTATCCTACTGTAGTGCGAGTAATAAAAGAATGCATGAATAATGACTTTCGATGCAGGCAACCAGAGCAAATTAAAGAAAAGCGTTAGAAGGATTCTCTTTTAAAAATACCTACTGCTCCAAGACGAATCGCTGTTGCAGCCTTTCGGTTAGAGACTGGACATAATTGCCTTGCGCGTCATTTATTTAGATTTGACATCTTTTAGTCCCGTAAGTGTATATTATGTGGCAGAAACACTGTTATGGATGCTTCCCATTTTAAGGAATGTCCTAAAGTGACTGGACATCTATATGACAGATACTGTCAGGCAAAAGAGAAGCTTCAAGATCTTCAGATTGTTTGACTTTACCTTCTGACCAAATTATGTTCCAAATTTTACATTTTGTTCCTTTCATGTGTTTGTGTTGAGTATACATTTCACACTCTAGTCAATGAACTGTATGTTTCAGTGCTACTACTAAAAAAAAGATATTTTTCAACACTTTTTTTCTGATTTTTTAAATTAATTACTTAAAAATACTTAAAAAATATTTAAATATCTGTTTTTAAATCTAACGAAAAGGTAAATTTTCAAAAGATATTTTGTAAATTAAAACCCAGTTTTGACAGAAATTTCATCATTTAGTAAACGTTATCTCAAGTTTTCAAATCCAAATATACATGCACACATTTATTACAGCATTTAACAAGGTAGTTTTTTCCAGCTATCATTAATTTTTAAGAAAAAATTAGTCGCATGGAGCATTGTGAAGGCAAATGAACTGTTAAATAGTTTTTGAGAAAACTAGATTTAAGGTTCCTCTTCAAACTTACCTTTTGCTGCATTTTCATAAGAAACATTAAATTATCTTCATATTTAATTTGTAAACATCAGCTGCTGTCTTCTTCTCACTTAAGTATCATTTGCCTCATGATATTAAGCACAATAGAATTAAACATGTTAGCACAATCTGCTGTATCTTTCACAGTTATAGATAGAAAACTTACTTTAGTGATTTGATTATATCTATTTAAAATGTTAAAATATATAAGTTCATATTATATAAGTTAATAATATGAATTTATATATTTTATATGGACATTTTTAACTTCTAATTATATCCATCTAAAATACTAAATTTCACGCCTGCTAAAATTAAATTCATTAATAGATGTTTATGTTGACATTTCTAGTCCGAATTTAAAGAAGCAAGCACATAAATTAAGCCAGTAAATATGTGTTGAGGCATATTTGTTTACAATTTCACCGAAAATTAAAAGTCGACATTTGTGGTCTTTACACATCTTCTTAAAGAATCAGAATACCTGAATATGGTTTCTTGCATACAATACTATTACTTATGCTGAATATATAAGAGCGTTGATTTTTAAAACATTGAAGTTCTATCAAGCGCTTTCTTTATATGAACCTGAAAAATGCATAATGATTTCCTTAATGTGAATAAAAAAACTGATAAATAAAAAACTGAAACCAATTTAATGTCTCCTACTTATCGTATTCTTGATTACCTGATTCAAACAGATTTTACAACAAAGACATTTTTTGTAAAACTTTCTCTTTGTGTGATTTATCCATAATAAAGAAAATGTTTTTATACTGAAATTTATGTTCTAAAAATATTTTAAAGTACTCTTTATAAAAATCTTGTGAAATAATAAGTGTCTTTTCTTTTTCAAATCTGGAAAGAGACAAATGATGATGCATATATTAATATATATGCGCTTTACGCACATATTTGCATACATACACATTGGCGTGAGATTATAAGTAAGCTAATTAAAGCGCAATTTTTAATATGAGATAAATACATTTATTATAGAGTGTGCTCCAAAATCATTTAATCATATATCTTATTAGTACAGTTTACCACCTCCATTTGTATATCGCATGAATTAAATAAATTCTACTTTCTTAACTTAAATCTCACACAAAGCAATTGGCATTCACAGCATTTAATTTGATATAAGACTACTAAAGTTTTTGTTTTCAGACAAAGATTTTACAGAGTTGAAAGCTTAAGGAACTTCTGTGAGTAATTTACCGTAGAGAAAGATCTTGTTTGCAACCTATATTAGCAACTCTAAAACTGAGAAAAGAGTAGAAGATTTTAATTTCAGTTTACATCGTCATCAGCTAATTACTTCTAATCTGTCTAACTAATCATCTAATTAAAATAGGAAAATCAATTGTAAATTTACCATTTAAACGCATGTTAAGCAAATTTTAAATCTCTATTTGTTCAGGAGAAATTAAAATATGACTTCAAGTACTCCTACGTGGAAAGTATTGTTGCCATATTTTCCGTACTATTTATTTTAGTAAATATAGGTCTATGAAGGAGAGTACAGAGAGCTGGGAACTTCAATGTTTTTATTTAATTTTAAATTCTTCCTCTTAATTGCATACGCATTTTCATTTTCAACAATTAACAGTTTGATGTAAAAATATTGAAATACTGTTAAATCTATAATAGTGAAGTATTTACAGATAAATTACAAGTTATGCACTATCATAGGATAAAACTGATGCGTGATGCAAAAGGCTAATGAGAACGAAACGGCTAAATCGGGACTTCTAACATCAATTCTTAATTAATAAAAGATCGAATGTTATTTGCATAAAGAATGAGCTCTCCTTCTTACGTAAGGTATTAAATTTAAAATAGGAATATTTTGCAATATTTTAATACTCTGAAAATAGTACTCTTTGAAAATTTGGCTAATTTGCTATAAAATAAAGTCATTGTAATTCCCAATAACTCCAATACATTTTGCTTAGAGAACCAAATGTATTTACATCAGATCCTCCGCTTGAAAGTATGCATATTAATATAATTAATATGTAATTAGCAGGCAGCATAATCACCATATGTTTGAAGAACCTTTTTAATTGTGTGAAGCTTTACATTTTCAGAATTCAAAGATATAACTCCTATCACCTTTACGCTATTGCTATAACGCTATTGCTATATATTTTTGTCAATAAGTTTTGCTCGAGTTATTGCAAATATCTGCCTCGAAAATTTTAATAATTTGCAAGCTTTTATCATAACTTTAAAATCAAAGTAATGAGGTTATCCTCTAAGTAGCTTAATAAATTTAATTAGTATTGTTTTTCACTATTCGCAACCCAAAAACTGAAAACAAATTAAAGTGTTTTTTAAATCTTCTGATGATTTGAGCTGTAAATCTTCTTTAGAGTATAATTAATATTGTCACCTTCATTTCGTTACGCATTTATCTGCCGCCCTTTCTCCTAAAAATAAAGAAAACATTTCAGCGCATTTACATTTATAGAAATTCGCTGAGTATTTTCAATTCCAGAGTAGTGCAAATAGTTCAGATTTGACGTTCATATAAATACTTTTGTGGTGGTTCAAATATAATGCTTTAAGTTCTAATTAGATAATTCAACTAATAAGTTTATGATGTCATGCATCGAAGTATAAAAAATCAAAATGTGAGAGAGGCAAAGGCAATAATGATAAGTGATCTTTTTTGTAAATGGCATGTAAATAACATAAACTATAGGAATATTAAGCCATATTAGATTTCTGTAGGGGAAACGAGAAAAAATATCCTAAGAGAAAACCAATGGTTGAAGCGTAGACTATTTGTTTTTTTTCTTAACTAAGCACAGCCGTGTTATCTTGAATTCAGTAGTAGAGAATTATTCAAAACTAGACCTTTAAGATTTCCCACTTTTGCACAATTTGGAGGTTCAAATAACTAACGAAGCATTTGCTATATTTATTCTCTTTCTGTTCGTTATTATGTTATTACTCCTTTTAAACTTTTCTTGTGAGCTCGATCTCACTAGTTGCCTAGCGCAATAGAACCCTGAACATTAGCAGTTTGGTCCCGAATTCGGTTTTTGTAACAGACAGCTAGTGGAACCAGGTACAGTAACTGAATATAACAGGCAGCTGGTGGAACCAGGTACAGTAACTGAATGTAACAAGCAGCCTTACAGAAATGTTTTAAATGTTATTTTCAAGTGCTGCATGAAGTAGCAACATTTTTTACTCGCTGCTTAAGGAAAAGGACTTCTGAACGCTGATACAAATCCCCAGTAAGCTGGCTGCGGACTTATTTGCATAGTTCTTCCTCGTTCCCCACTCCCAAGCAAACAGTGTTGCTTTCCTTAGAAACTGCATTATGAGAAAGGTATTTTTAAAGTGATGTAGTCCTCGAGTGCTATCCTACAATAAATTACTTGTTCCCTCAGTTTAAATTTAAGCTTTTTTAAAGCTATGTTATTTATTAGAAATCTCAGTTCTTTGCTTCAAGCTTTTATATCCAAATTAAAACTGTCACTTGTATACATATAACGTATACAGGACTTCATGATGACTACTTCCATAAAATAAGTTAAATGATGAACTATTGATGAAACATTGTTTATTTATATCAGAACAGAGCTGGTTAATTGTTTAACTGATTATAGTGAAACCTTAATGAGTATACGCAA
This sequence comes from Stegodyphus mimosarum, assembly GCA_000611955.2. NCBI lineage: Eukaryota > Metazoa > Arthropoda > Arachnida > Araneae > Eresidae > Stegodyphus > Stegodyphus mimosarum. The sequence goes on along the minus strand of KK115279.1, from coordinate 847,481 downwards.
GATAAGAAATCAGTAAGGGAAAATTAAGTAAAATGTATAGTTTTAGCCTACGGTGTACTAAATACTGTTATTTACGTTTAGGATATTGAGAAAATTAGACTAGGCTGAATTATTAAGACTGTCGCAAAGCACTCGAGGGCTGTTTGTCTAAGGTAAGGGAGGCCTTCGTAAAAGTCTTTTAAGGGAAACTTACACATATTCTTACATATCGGGAGCGCCACGAAAACTCTTATATTTACATTTTATATGGGAAAAACCGCAAAATCCCTCCTGCGGGCGTATGGCAGTCGAACTACCTGTGTTTAGCTACTTTTTAGCTCCACCGCTGGTGAGCTGGATAAAAAAAAGAATGAAGAGGAATTAAATTAAAAAATGTTCGATGATATTCGAACTTTGTAAAAAAGATATAGAAAGGATCCCTGTAAAGAAATATAGAAAATGCACTGTTTAAAATGCCAATGTTTTGCATCCTGAAGCTAATATGTTTTCATATTTCTTTCTTTATTCAGCCTTTTATAAATTATATCGTTGTCATAATTTCTTTTAATCGTATTCATCCTCAGTTTATATACACAAAGCTTTAGGACTGAAGTCGTAAAAAATCGCTGTTTCGGTTTTTCCATGCCCCTCTTCAAATGCTTTAAATCTTCTGCCACTTTTCTAGAGCTATTGGTAGCTTCGTTGACGTCATTTGCAGGAATATCCTTAAAATCTTCCTTCTGTTTTATGCTTTCCTAAATTTCTGAAATGTTTTCAAAATTGTGTCTACCTTTAAGGCAAATTTACTCTTTAGGAAAATTAGCAATAGTCAGCAGCCAGAAGATCTGGAGAATAAGGGGAAGATTATGAAAAGCTGCAAAATTTTCTTAATAACCTGATTATCGATAGCTGCGTTGTGATGAAAACGTATGTCTTTGTGCAGCAAAGACTAACTACTTCGAAAAATTATTAGATTATTTTGTAAACAGGAAGCATGAAAAGTCTCTCCAAGAACCGAAACCAAACGTTCCATTTGCTAAATGGAGTGCTGACAGCTACAAGATAAGGGCGGAATGCCTTTTATTCCTTATTCTCGTGCACGCACGCTTTATTCTCGTGCACGCACGCTTAAAGGACGATTATATGGAAGGTGATACATAGTTAAAAAATAGAGAGGACAGCAAGTTATTGTCAATAACGTTTTAGTTCGGGCATCACATGCAGAATTATTAGGTTATTTGTGAGCCGAAATTTTAAAACATCAGTCGTGATATCTCCAGGCATAGAATCGAAGAATTCCCAGATTTTAATTGGATTTGCTGACCACCATAAAGCCACACTGAAGGTATGCGTGCAGTTCCTTGAAATTTAATAAAACTTCTTCTGTTTTGACTCCCTGAAGTCTTTTCAAGAATTCTGTCTGCTATTTCTGGTTAAAATATGGAAATTAATGTCTGACTTTCAGGTACATATTACACTTGTTTCTTGCCATTCTGAGAAATAGGTCAATATGATTTTCACTTCAGATATCCGACACTGATGGTTTTGGAGTCAAGGAGAAGTTCTTGTTTCTGCGTGGAAATGATTATTGTCTTTTCCTCGGATCTTAAATAAACATAAATGTTTTGTAACATGTTGTGAATTTGTTAATAAATTAGGATTAACATCTCTTATTCCAATTAAATCTGAACACATATGAAAATATTTCTTTTTTTCTAAAAGTAGTGCAAGCCACCTGAAAAAAATGACCTTTTCAGATTCATCAGATTTTCTTTAACAATTTCCTCGGCAGTATCATTGCTTACATTAAGTAAACCTGCCATCAGGAAATCAACAGGAAAAGAATTTTCAACAGCAGCTCTCTAAGACTTAGTTAAGAAGCCATTCAGGATTTTGAAATGCTCATCACTTGTTGTTTGACAACATTCCCTGAACTATACCAGAGAGAAATATTACATTTTGCTAATGCATGATTTTCGCATGATATGCACCTAATTTTAAAGGCCTTTGTTACAATTTTACATAAACGCACAATTATATAATTTCTTTTTGTTCAAGCTTTTCATACATGACAACAAATATCAGTTACAAAAAATCAAAAAATTACTCTGTTTAAAATTATTTTTCTTTAATCTGAAAGTTCTAAAAGTGTATGTATAGTTTCTAGTATTTCTAAAGTGCATATAGTTATTTAGTTTTCTACACTTTATTGTTTCTGAAGTATATATAGTTATTTAGCTTTCGCTAACTTTAGCTAGCTTTCAAGCCGCTCTTGTTTAGGCTTTAAATAACTAGACCTAATACGTTTTTTCAATTTAAAAAAATTTGTTTCTTTTATTCTTGAGGATTTTCTCCAAGATGTAAATGATTGTGTAATTAGTTGGGCCTTATTAGGTTTTTTCGCATTTTGATTTTGGAGATTATTTTGCCAAAAAATTTATCTTTTGCTTTTTATGTTTTTATTTTTGTTTTTAACTTTAGTATATTATTTTTGGTAATTTGGTTGCTAAGATCTGAGCATATGAGAACCACTAAAATGTTATTTTAAAGTGAAGATTTGATTCTAATAAAGCGGTTTTGAGTCTCAAATAATTCAGAGGAACGAAACATGTGTTCGGAACTCATTAATATACTAGGTTTAAGGTCCAAAACACTTTTCCTTTGATAAGTTTCGTTTGAAGCGTCAAACAGAGGACATAACGAGATTAACACATGTTTTTTGTCTTATTTTCAGTTTAGTTTACGTGTTTGAAGTCTATTTTAATTTTAAATGTGCTCATTTTGGTTACTCCTTTCCTATAGACAGAGTTAGTTAGGGCCTTCATAAAGAAGAAATGATAATTTTTCATTTTAGTTCCGACCTTTGGAGGTAAACAAATAGATAGATAGCTATAGATATATAGACATATAGATATACTATACAAATATATATATATAGGTTGCTTTGGATATAAATATAGATAAGTTTAATGTTGCGCTTCTAATAGGCCCATGAAGTCGTATCAGAAACATATAGTTGCGTTTGTAATATGTATTAACTAAAGAACTAAAAGAATTAGGTTAAAAAGGAACAGACCCCACAGTCTTGCTAAGAAATTGAATATATTGCAATCTTCTGTTGAATTTAATTCATTAAAATCCATCGCATCTCCTATGAACTCATTATTGGTGCGTTTTTTCATACACAGTTATTGACTAATACTAATAAGCCTTGACAACATATTCTGAATGCTTAATACAGGCTGCTTTTGAAATAATTAATAGAATACCTGTTGAAGCAGTTTTGATATATACAGATAGCAAGAAGAATGAACATGGATACACTGGTAGCAGGGCTTTTGTTAAATTTGGAGTGACGGAAACATCTTTCAAGGGTAGAAATACAGATTTCTTTTCCGTTTTTAACTCTGAATTGATTTCTATTGATATGGCTTTGGACTGTGTTTTAGAACGACATTTATCCGAGTAGATCTCTGGATCTTTACGGACAGCTGAAGTGTAATCAAATACCTTAGATCATTGGAAAAGTATTAAAGATCTGAAAGGAAAGTTATTGAAAAACTCAAGACCTTGTCTCATAGTTTAGGTTAAAATAACATGCCGAATAATAAAATAACACGCCTTCTCCAATATTCCTTGTCGCATTCTTCTGTCCTACATCTACAATGGATACCATCTTACGGTAATATAAATATAATGATAAGCCGATAGACTAGCAAAGGAGGGTACTTCCATGCCTCAGGTTTATGCTGAACCTTTGACCTACCTTGAACTATACTCGAGAAGAAAGGTTTTTAATCAACACCTCTTGAAGATAATTACTGATACACTCATGGTACAGCAGTGCAGGTCCTGTTACTGCTATTGGTTGGCCAAATGTAAAAACCACGAAGTATACTTAATTGTGTTGCCTTGGTGTGTGAAGATCTGCTAAAGAGACCGAATTTCGTGTTGGGAGTCATGAAGACGAATGACTCTTATGGACCTAATCTGATTCAGATCACAGGGATTGGCAAGAAGAACAACTAAACCCACTTGAGATTAGAAATAGCACAAAATAAATTCCCTTTAAAAGAGCGCTAACTGCTCGAAGATAACCGAAAAATATAATCTTCAAACGGCATTAAAATTGAAACGTGACGTAAGTAAGGGGTTTCAAGAAAGTCTAAAAATTACACTGTTTCATGAAATTCTTTATTCATTCATTCATTAATTTATTTATTTGAAAAATAAAATATTATTTTTTGGAAACGGAAAATAGTTGACATATAACCCTTTCTTCAGGGAACAGAACTATGCAGCAGTCAACAAATTCTCAGGAATTTTCATTCCTGTTATTTAAAATGAGCAACCGAGCTAGAAACTGCAATAACAGATAAAGGAGCAATTTTAAAATAAAATTTAGCGATGGTCTAAAAACTCCTTTCAAAGCAATAAAAATGAATGCAAAGGAAAATAAGGTATTAAAATTGATTTAAAGGGAAAAAAATGTCAAAACGCAATAAATATCTCTACGTAAATTAATATACAAATTCACACACATTTGCAGCTAAATTCTCTTCGAACCACTTCCACATAATATCTAAGGACGAATTACTGCAATCTATATAGAAGACTCTTATTAAGACCATAGCTGTGCATATTGTAAATTTACTCAGTTTTACGGTTTAACTCTTGCTCCCTGCCTTGGTTTTATTGCTTCCCTTTCATTTAAATGTTTAAAAAAACATTTAGCAAAACTAAGATTTTTTTTTACATCGCTGCTCTGCTCTCAGTTAGAATAGTAACGCGGTGCGATGAAGCATGAGAAACGTGTTGAGTTCAAAGTGACTCTCAGACTACGTTCTAGACTCCATATGGAATCGATTTCTGGACTAAATAGTCCGTTTAACTCTTTGTTTTCTGTTCAGTTTTACTTTGCTTCTGCATAATACTGTAATACTTTATTGGTTTTTCTACTTTTTGCGCTTTTACTTTTTATCACTACTCTATTTTTCTTTTTGCTGTTTTGACAGGATAATCTACACAAATATTTTATTTCATTGAAAACAGAACTTTAAAAGGGATAGCGCTAAATATTTTTGACACTTTGCATCGTTTTTATTGTGGATCCTGGATTATTTACTTAAATGTTAAAAAAGCAATCTCGTTAAGCCTTCGTTGACTGATCAACATTCCGATTTTCCTTGGAACACATTATTAAAATTTTATAATTTTACGAACTTTTTCCATTCCGAGCATTTTATCATTTACTTTCGATTTTTGTCACTTCAGTGATCTTTTATTTATTTTGCAAGTTAAGCATTGGCATTCATACCTTTTATTTTACTTCATTTCCTTTTTCTGCTCTAGTTCATTCTTCTTTGATACCTTTGAAAAGAGTGCTGAGCTTCAATTATTGTAATATCAATTAATTTTGTTTACTCCGTTCTTATTAAGTATCGGTTTCACCATTGGCCGAAGGGTTAAGACAGTTGAACATTGACCCAATATTCGACCTCGACGAACGGGCTGCCTGAGTGGGTTCTCTCCTGGTTTTCTCGCGTGTAGTGTGGATAAGAGTCTCTTAAAGAAACTGGCTCATATCCACCACAAATTGGCTTCCCTTTAAACACACTTCCCTTTAAGCTTTGCTGCATTCATGTAATCTAACCCACCCTCTGCTAATAGCAGTTGTTTAAAAGAATATTATTTTTAAAATTATAATTATTCATTTTTATCACAAAACAGCTCTTCATTGATACTACATGTATATGTGCGTGTGTGTAAGATAAAAAATAGGTAAAGTAAAATACTAATTTTAATTTGCGATAATACCGCAACTTTCCTTTTTAATTTAGTCATTTCCTTTTTTTTCATCCTAAAACTAGTAGCTGCTAATAATATATTACTCCAAATGCGTCATTTATTCTTTTTCCATGATTCTTAGATAATGCCAATGACACAGGCAATCACATAACGTTTCAGCCACTGACAGTACTAAAATTTGCAGATGAAAAACCTATAATTATCTAATACTCAGAAAATAGAACTATGATTTCTTCAAACCTTCATTTGGAAACCACTCATTTTTCTCTCCCTTCTTTGTTTTTCAAGCGTGCCGTCCTCTGTTGATCTTTCTTTGTTCAAATTTTATCAAAAGTATAAAAGAACTAATATAACTATTCAAGTAAAGGCTCTCTTTCTGGATTAAGCTACCGGTGTCTGCATTAAAAAAATAATGTCAGCAGTAAAAGAAGTATTCAGCCAGCTTTGACGACTGCTGTTATTTTTATACCCATTCTGATCAGTGTTGTAGTGGTTAGCGATGTTGGCTGCCGTATCTTTGGATCCGAGTCCGATTCCTGCAGAGGCACGGATGTTTAAAAATGTAGCACAGGGACATTTAAAATTCTGCTCAGCCGAAAATCCCCTTAAGTGGTTTGGTGGTAGAGAAAGAGAAGTGGGAGACCTTCGGATCTTTCCCTGGGTTGTTATCTACAAATTGGAACAGTTAGTGCATAGAATTATTGCATTACGACCAATGATGAAAATCATTGTCTTGCTCCCTTCTACCAGTATCTAATATTATCATTATATATCAGCAAGCAGAGTTAATTATATTTAGACTACTCTAATAACCCACTGATCGGCACAAGGTTTCTCTAAGAAAGTCTATATTTCCTAAAACTGCCATGAGGAAGAGGCATTTTCTTGATTTTAATGGCAAAAGGCCACTATTGGTTTATAACTGGATTTATGTACCTTAACAAATTGGCTTAGTTTCTTGAACATATTTCAACATGCACGCATATATACTTTCTTAATGACGTCTCAAAAAATATTCTAGACCGTATATATATATGGCCCCACCAGTCAGAGGATTTTAATTGCTTTGTTGTTATCGTCTTCCATTTATGCTTTTTCTTTTCATTTGTTTAAAATTTTTGGTTTATAAAATTTATTTACTGCGATTGATTTTTTTCAGTTGCTTCTTATCATGTGTTTGTTGCTTTGAGAAAGTAAAAAACGATAAAGTATATAAATTAAATAATGTCCTCCTAATTATTTGAATAACTACATTTAACTTGAATTAACTCAGTTTTATTTCTTCTTCTTCGCCCTCTCTCTCTGTCTATACATATATAGAAAAAGAAAGAAATTAAAGTAAGTTTAATAACCAAGTTAAAAATTGTTTTAGTATTTCCAATCAAATGTAATCTAGGGTAATTGTAGCATTAATTAAATGGTAGTAATTTTTATAAAACTAATTTTAGAATGTCAGGCTTTCAAAAAAAAACAAGAACCTCTAATAACAGCGCAAATCTAGGTGTAAGAAAATGAACAACAAAAACAGAAAATAATTATATGCAATTAATTTTTAAAAAAATTTGGACCGAAAAGAAGGTTGAATAAACACAGTATATAACACTCACAAGTTAATAAGCTAAAATATTGAACCGAAAGTTTTTGTCTTGTTTCCTTTCGGTCTCAAGGACATGGCAGTAAACAAGTGAACTAATCCCGTCCTGATGATTAAAAGTATATATATATATACACACACACATACAAATACCTGCAAATATATGTATAAAAGGAACATTTTTGGAACAAAAAGAAAGTGAGCTGTGTTTTGGAGCTAGTAATTAGATAAATGTTGGACAGAAGATTTAGGACAGTTGATTTTTAATAATTTTTCAAAGAGAGAGAGATGAAACAATAGTTATGTACTTCTGAAAGTTTATTGCATTTTATGCTATCCTTAACTGATGGAACTAATAACTATAAACTTACTCATAAATTTCTTTTCGAATTAACAAAATTACTATTTAAAATTTCTTTTAGATCTCAGATTTACGGTGATGAGTAAATGCAATAACACAAGAATAAATATAAGTAATGGTATTTTGCATATTGTATCGACATCACTAATTATGTACTTCCCATTTCTAATTGAAATACATTTCACAAATATTAAGTTTCAGATTTTACGAACATACAAAATTAAAATTATCTGCAATAAACGCAAATAAATGCATTCCAATACAAACAACTTCAGCAAAAAAAATCATTTACAAAAATCATATATATTTCATCTGTGAATATTTAAAGAAATATTAAACATGTTTCTTACTGTTAGTTTTACTCAGCTTCATGCACTTAATTTTCAATTGCGAAAGAAGGTCGAAGGGAAAATGCAAAATAAAGCTGACAAAATAAACATGCTCTTTTCTCGACTTATATAGGACTACTACTTTTACTAGTCAAAATTAGTTACTGATTTAGCTAGCATGTGTTCTGTTATTTCCGAAGTTTCCAGTTTTTTTAAATAAAGCATAATAGTTCCGCATTTAAAATCTTGTAAAAAATTCAGGTTTTTAAATTAAAGATAAAGTTGCATGCTAAATTAATTTCACTAAATTAATTTTTTGTAATCACAGCAAAGTCTACAAAAATTTTAACAAATGGTTGTTTCCCAAATTATTGTGAATAACATAAAAAGCAAGGCTACTTCAGCAATAGGCCTTACGCTTAGATTTGTGTAATTTGATGCAACCGGTATATTAAAATCTAATATATTGATTATACCACTACATGTTATTTGTTTCGAGATCTATCCGGCTTCTTTACCCACAGCTTTTTACTATTTAACTAGTTTTATTTAAATTTTAGTCATAAATTAACAAATGCTAATTAATTAATACACTTAGCAATCGTTAAACAATTTTGCCTTCTGAATATCATTTACTGAATAGCTTTAAACTAAAAATGTGTGTGGTGTTTTCTAGTTTTTATGGTTAACACTTTGCATTTATTCACTTGACTTTTTTTTTTAATTTGCCCTGCCCTTGTCATAGTTATGATCACTTTCCTCGCAAAAGAATAAAAAAAAAGTGACATACTGAAAAAAAGAACTAACTTTCACTTTCGCCTTCGGGTACAACAATAAAAAACTTCCATAAAAAAGCTGTAGGTACTTGTTTGCGAAAAAAAAAACTCTCACTCTCTCAAAGGGAATAAAGGGGGCGGAGGCGAAAAAAAAAAGTGAAAAAAGAACTCTCGTAAACTCTTAACGACAGGTGGAAAGCGAAGCTCCGATAAGAGTGAAAACTAATCATGATGCGCCATCTAGGGTTAGATTAGAGAACTGCGCTGTAAAGGAATCTGCTTTTGCAATTGTAAACAGATATACCGCTTACACCAGCATAATTATACGTAGATTTACTAGAAAAGTTTGAAGTACTAATATCACAAGCTACACACCTTAAGTCAGAATATAATTCTTTTTTTTCCATAATTGTTAATTTTAAAAATCTTTTCTAACTGTCAAATATATTACCCATTTTCTTTAAAAATCAAAATTTAATAAATAAATCTTAAAACCAAAAAAAGAAAAAAATAAGTGGAGTCTTTTCAGATATTTTTTATTATGTAAAATTACTCTTTATTTAAAGATCACATCAATTTTGTAAATAACATACCTTATGCTCCATGTTTTTTTTATGATTTAGTTTAGCAGAATTAAATAAATATTTTCCGTGGGATATACTTGCTTACAGCAGTGATCTTAAACTGGCGGCCACCGAAACAAATTTATGCCACCCACGAATAAACTTTTGTTATGTATTTGTTGTAAATACAGTGTTGAAAAAATTTCAAGATTTTAGCTATTTGAAGTCCAAGTTTACATTATTTTTATTAACGTTAAAAACGAACACGAATAACTCACCAGATAATCTATAAATGGAGGTAATTAATTTACAGTGTGATATAAATTTTATTCAAAGATTTGAACATTCAGGTATTGTTAACTTTTATTCTTACTCGTCAAAAAAGTAAAATGTCTCATTTACAAATTTTTCGTTAAGAAATTTTGCGCTTTCTCAGGGAATAAATTTAAACGTGAAAAGCATTTTTTCAAAATTGAGAATTAACAAACAAACAAAAAAAAAAAGAACTCCATGAGCATTTACAATTCGTAATGAAAACATTTCTAGTAATTTCTCCTCTCCAAAGAAACAAAACTAATGACTATGATGAATAATCATTTGAAAATTGCTTTGAAGGATTTAAAAATTTGGTTAGTGCCCGCCATATTAAAAAAAAGAAAGAGAGAGATTTAAAAATTAAAACACTTTCTTAATTTTTATATGATGTTTTTTAATTTATAATACAAATTTATCTCTGCAATCTAATTTATAACAAGTATTTTCTTTATTTTCTTCATTTTTTCTGTATTTGCTGAGATCTCCAAATTAAATGGGTGCAAAATATACAAGCCGAATTTTCATTAAATCTAATTTTCGATATGTAACTCGTCGTATATTTGTTTACACCAGGTTTAACTAGCTTTTAAATTAAACCAGTGAAAAAATCTGAATTTCGTGATTATATACATTTAATATACACTCACGTTTGTGAAAATTGCAACACCAAGAAGGAATCGTCATAATTGAATGCAATTTAATACACAGTTGAGTGGTAGTGGTACAAATAAATGATTAAATGTTCAAAGCAAACAAACAAGAACAAGAGATCAGAATCAGTATTTTGTGTGGCCACCACGCGCCGCAATAAGTGCTGCTACACGACGTGGCATGGAGTCAAACAAAGTTTGAATGTCTGACTGAGGAAGAGCATTCCATATCGTTTGTACGCGTACCCAAAGTTCGTCTGCAGACGCAACAGGACGAGGATCACGAGCAAGACGCCGACCAATGACATCCCACACATGTTCAATTGGCGACATATCCGGGGAACACGCAGGCCAAGGAAGAAGCTGTACCTGCTGCGCTGCAAAGAAGGATTTAACAATCCGAGCAGTATGAGGGCGGGCATTGTCCTGTTGAAATACAGCGCCTGGCAAGCTTTGAAGGAAGGGAACAGCTTCGGGCTGTAGAACTTCACGGATATACCGGTTGCTGTTCAGATTGCCCACAATTCGTAGCAATTGAGATCGTCTATGATATGCTATGGCGCCCCAGACCATAACTCCGGGTGTTCGTCCACTGTGGCGTTCGATAATGCACTCCGGAAGGTGGCGTTCACCGGCATAGCGTCTGACACGAATGCGGCCATCATGGTACCACAAATTAAAGCGGGATTCGTCAGAAAACACGACATGCTGCCAATCAGCACGCCAGTCTCTATGCTGATTGGCCCATTGTAGCCGCAGGCGGCGATGGTCGTGCGTTAGGGGGATCCTGTATAAAGGAGTCCGTGCGCGCAGTCCACACTGCAGCAGACGTCTACGAATTGATGAAGCACACAATGAAACACCTGTAGCTATTGACCACAGTGCTGCCAATTGTCTAGAGGAAGCTGTACGGTCCGTCCGCGCCATGCGGACCAGGTGTCTATCATCGCGAGCTGACGTCACATTTCGGGGTCCACTCCCGGATTTCCGAGTTGTCCGACACTCGTCCGTCCACTGCTTCCAAACGCGCATCACTGTGCTGCTGTTACGCTGCACACGAGAGGCTACTGCACGATACGACAATCCAGCTTCACGAAGGCCGATGATTCTCCCTTGTTCAAACTCTGTAAGTTGTTCAAATCTCGCTCTCTTTCGTCGACGAGGCATAAGTACAGATTGAGTTAACGTTTACCACTAGCAGATAACCACCGATAACCATACACGCCCCGCTACAGCCGTCTATTTATTCGGATCCATCAGCCGTTCAGAGGGCGCTGCTCAGCATACGCATGCGCTACGGATTTGCAATTCTAATCATTTGCATATCATGCGCTACTTTGCATTTCTTGAAAATTTCAACTCACTCGCGTAAGTCCTTCATGGTGTTGCAATTTTCACAAACGTGAGTGTATATATACTTAAAAATTCATATTTTGTGAAATTACTGAAATTTATGAATTCATTTTAGGTGCGTTAGAAAGTACAAATAACAATTTTACGTGGACTTTTCTGTATTTACCAAAACTTTAGACAAAAATTAACTTTATGAATCAATATTTGAATTTTAAACTATAAAATTTCAGAATTTAAAAATTCAAAAATTTATGAGGTACTCTTCTGTTATTGGGACCAGATTCAATCCATTTATACATGCACATATGTATGCATGTATAAATTGGATGCATGTGTAAACGGAGATTTGTAAATGGAGTATGCATGTAAATGGAGATATGTAAATGGAGTATGTATGTAAATGGAGATATGTACGTACATATGTACGTGTGTGTATCTACACACATATATATACACATAAACGCTTACATATATGCGCATAAACGCATACATATGTGCACACATACATGCATTTCTGAATCCGGTCCCGAAAACAGAAAAGTACCATTTATGCTTTTCATTTGTGATTAAAGAATCTCAAGCAGGTAACGTTTTGATTGTAAAGTTTGAGTGGGAAGGGTAGTTTAATTCGAACATTTCTGCCTATTGAAACGAGAAATTTCAGCTTGGCTAATAAAGTGAACCATTTTATGTTAAGAAATTTTTCTATGAGAATTTTATATACATAATTATCAAACATTCTGGGTGTTGATGTATTGTATTTCTTTCGTTCAGCATTAGGAATATCAGATAATACAACGATTCTTAATTGCTAACATTATTCTATCTTAGTAATCAGACAACATTACTAAGCCTGATATAACTAAATATTACAATATTTAGATATTATCAGGCAATACAACGATTCCTGATTACTAAGTTCCTGCAGATAGTATTTTGCAAGATGGTGAGTGTTTTGTTAAGTATGTGCCTATTTTGTTTGATAATAAATATTGTGTTTTTTATCAGTGACTAAACAGTAGAACTTCTCAAAATGTCTTGAGTGGAATTGCTAAAATTCCTGAAATTTACAATATAAAGTTGAAGTGCTCTGTCTAAACCAAGAAATTATCGAAGCTATATATTTCAATTAAACATTTCTGATACAAGCTGGGGGCATGGGAATGTCTGTCGTTTCAAGAGAATTGTTACTTTTAAATGAAGACTCATATTTTCAATAACATTTTCGTGCTTAAATTGTTCACTCAGAATGAAAATTGCATGCAGAAAATTCTCAGAAAATTACATGCTTTACATATGCAGCTTAATTATTTTTCATCTCGATCTTCACAAATGTTGATTTATACATCTGAGAATTCTTAATTATTACGATGATAAAACTGAATTAGTCCACCAAACGTCCTGGCATACTTATATCCTGTCCACTATTTTCCAATTAATTAAATACTAATCAAATTCGTTGATATTTAAAAGTACTAAAATTCAAAGTCTGAAGTATATACTAATGTAAATGTCTATATTGACCAAGCTCAGAAATCATTTTATTCCTAAATTTTAAAATCTGGGATCCATTTGAATTTCTAAAAGCGTTATCCATTCTCTACGTATGTTACCTACAGAAACACAGCAATTCGTAGCAGCAAAAAGCAAACATTTCTATTATATTGTAGAGTCATTAGGTTTTCTGATAGCAGGAGACATGAAAGATGAAAAATGCCTCTCCTGGATTCGAACCTAGAAGCGCCGAAATATGTTCCGAGTGTGCTACCGTTAGCTCACGAAGGCATGCTGGAAAGAGGAAGGAAATACTTTACATACTGGAGATTAGTCGCCAAATTCTGGTGTAGACGAATTATTGTCCACTACCTTTTAGTTTGGGTGCCATTTGTAGAGTCTTTAGGTTATTTTGAAGCAGCAGATATTAAAAATGAATCACCGGGATTCGAACCCTGGACATCTTGAATAGGCGCCGAGCGTGCTACCGTTATACCACGAAGGAATGACGGAAGGTGGGATAAAATACTTTAAACTATGTATAATACTTTTCAATAATTCAGGATAAACAGTTTTAAACTGCTCAGCAGTACATAACAATTCCATGAACAACATGTTGCTCATTTTGTAAACACTATGTAGGACAGAACGATACTTTCATAATTTTGCAAACTGCAATAAGATAACGAAAGGAAACACAGTCATTAATTGAAATCAGTCATAATATGTAAATTGATTTGTTCAAAGCTACATATTAAGAATAAGTAAGAGTAATTCATGAGTTAGATGAGTCTGAAAGAATTCTTGCATGAACCTGCGATGTGTTTCGAGTTTGCTCTCATCTTTGTTTTCTCTGATTTTAAACATCTAAAAAACTATATACTGCTGCAGTTTGAGCCGAAGCTCTCAGATAAAACTCGAAGGCCGGAATTAGCATAATAAAGTGAATTAAGGTTAAATTGAGGTTGTTCTTAAAAATAGCAATATAATCATCCAATTTTATTTAAAATAAAAACTTATTTCTTGTAATTTATAAACTATTAAGATTTTTGGTCACTACATTAAGCTCTAGTCTTCGAAATCTTAAATAACGTTCATGATCAATCAAAGAAATTATTTACTTCAGCGTTGCTTTAAAAGCAACTAAGATCGTAAAACATCATTGGTCATTAAGTTGTTCAAAGACAGAACAATTGACTGTATAAGATTGATTAAATATTTTTAGTCCTTTTAATGTTAAAACATGCAATTTGTTTCGGAAATAGGGCTACTGATCTGAGTTGCAAGTATAATACTACAGCTTAAGAAATTTGAAATGTGTTTCTTTAGTTAATAACGCCCAAAGGGTACTTCAAATGCAAATTAGTTTTCTGGTTGAAATATTTTAGTTTAGATACTTAATGTTTGATTGATTTTCGCCAAAGGAGAGGATGTTTAAGTCTTTATCCCCAGAGTTTAAAATAATAGCTCATAAATTTGCATCATAAAATAAAGTGTGCTAGATTCTGAATAAAATGAGTACTCTTTATAAGAGTTTCGAGATTTAGTCGAGATTTCTAATCGATTTTGTTCCGAATTTCACCGCTGAATGTAACGGTAAGCCGAAAAAGATTATAAGCCTCTTCGTTATAAAAACTTCATTTTATGAAACACAAGAACAACTGAGATCTGAAAATAAGGCATTTATAGGATTTCTCTGTATTTTATTTGAAAGCGCAAAGTTTAAATACTTAAAATTATAAATTTTTATTCGAAGATATGTAAAAAAATCATATTGGAAAAGAAAATGCATAACGAAGCAAAATATTATGGAATAATTATAAATTACGATTGCTTGTGAAACTCATTTTATATCATCTACCAAAGATGCATTTGGCATGCTTCTCGTTTTTGTTATTTAACTTCTGCATGCCTTTGTCATTCATATTTAATAATCAGGTCTTCAATAAGATAAATAAGAGAGGCTAACTGAAACATTCCAGAGATAGAAATTTTCAATAACAATCGTTTTGATTTTACATACGCCTTTGTAATTGCATTTAAATATTCGCTTTTTTCCTTAATTATCAAATATTTTAAGTATTTTTAGCATGTATGGAATGAAAAGTGGAACGTCGTATCTTAAAGCTGCTTTTCAAATCTTCAACTTAATGCTCCTCATTCACTACAAGGAATAACATTATGAGGTATTTAACTGCAGTGTTTCCATTTTAAAACAATACTTTCTAAGCATGAATCCTAAATCTATTATGCTAAATGAATTTATAGGAACAATTTTGAACGTAGATTACTTCAAAACTTCTCTGTCCTCTCGCACTAAATCTAAACCATGTCTTCAAATTATCAGACTGATATTCTGAGCAGGACTTTACAGAGACATATGAAGGGCGATCTACAGTTACATTTAACATTGTTCTTATCAGCAGCAAAAATATCAAAATTTTCAATGTAATAATTATCAGTCATTTAAATTAATGCTCATAATAGGTTCCACATATTTTTCAGCTTACAGAAAACCTGTGCCTGTAAAAGAAATGTTGCTTAGAATTTAACGCAATAAAAGCTTTTTGTTAATTCATACCGCTTTGTCTGATAATGCTATATTTATTGTTTGATACGTCAAATGACTCGAATCATCTTAAATACCTTTCGCACCCTTCGTGGTCAGGTTCGCAAGAAGCGGCTGGCTACAGTAAGTGTTTGAGGTTTCCTTCCAAGTTTAATGTAAATACGAAATAGAATCCACTAGAAAATCCTCCACGAAGGCTGCTTTTCCGAGACTTATAGCCTTTGTGTGCTTTACTACTATGTAAGCCAAATAACTGATCTAATCATATTTTGATTATAATTAGGAATACCTCAATGTTTATTTTTTGGTCCATTGCTTAACTTTCTGAATATATCACTGTTATTATTATTAGGAATTTTTGCCTTCCACTACTGCATGCTCTAGCTGAGTAACTGGTGGAAAGTCAGGCTAGTAACTGGAAGATGCGGAAATAAATTAAAAATTTGTAAATATCTTCCTGCAAAAATTTAATGATGAATTTAGAGAAATTAGGATGACATTAAATCTATTTTAACTGTGCTCATTTAAACATCTGTATTCCAGATAACTTAATTACTCAAAAACACAATGCTTGGCTTCATTTTTTAAGTTTTATCTTATAAATAAATCCATTTTCATTTACTGGAGGGGTTATTTCTTTTATCTAAGTACTATATAAAATCTCAATTACTACATACCGCTAACACGAACGATACAGATAAATGAAACTAATGCTTCCTCCTACGATTTCCTCTCAGCTTCTCAGTATAACTACTTACAGCTTCATAATCCATAATACTGATTAAATATGTAACACGACTGGAGAAAAATGCAAACTGCAGAATGCTAAATGCGTTGACATTTCAGTACCTTACAATTCCACATTTTCATAAAAAGAGAAATTTCTAGAAAATATATTTAACATTTATTCCCTCGACCAACGTTTAAAAGAATAAATGGATCAGTAGGTTAAAAAGGAAGGGTTATATGATATATTTGTTTATAAGTAGAAAATTCTGTAATGTAAATAGAATATAAGCTCCATCTAAAAAATATTAAAAGAATAAACTAGGTGACACTGAAACACAAAATTTTATTTGTTAATTAAACTAAAACATCTGACAAATGAAGCAATCTGCAGTTGTTCGCTACTAAGAGGTTTCGTGGCATTCTGTTACTTTATTGTATACTGTATTATTAGAAAACAGCTTTAATAACAGCTTTAATATTCTTCTGAAAGTAGGTCACTTTCATGTTAAAAACATGTAAGAATTATATCTATGGATATTGCCTAATATAAAATTTTTGGTAATAAATATTCTAATTAAAATTAGAGTTGTTTTAATTTCTTTTATAAAATTTTGACTATTAAATTTGAGAAAGTCTATATAAAATTCCAAATAACAAGAAGAAACAGAAGTAGAGGATACTTTATTAAGAAACTTTAAAAAAGAAACTGTTTAGGTTATAGGATTATAAGGTATTTCTCCCGCCTTCTTCGCATGCCTTCATGGTGTAGTGGTCAGCACGCTCGACGTGTATTCGAGAGGTTCGAATCCTGACGAGGGCATTGCTCATTTTTCTTCAACATCAGAAAAACCTAATGTCTCTACAAGGTAAATCACAGAAAAGCCATGTGCATCCCAGACATTCTATTGGTTATTAAATGCCCGTAAAAACACTGGGTCCATTGGCTTTATGTATGCTGCGATTAGCAGGTAAGTGAATGATTAGTTAGGCAAATGAACTACAGAAAGTTAGTACGCTCAAGCACTATCTACTGCAGAATAATTTTCTGATAAAATTTGGCATTTTTTTTATTTCTACATACGAACAAATCTAATAAAACTATACCAAGCTTTTTTGTTTCGCAGGAGTACAGTTGTAAACAGGAATAATACTGTCAAATGAAGTATTTGGGCAAACCTGAAGTTAAAAAATATGTAAATATAAGCGACGCTGGAATGTGATTCTAAACTCCTTTTGAAAAAAAAATAGTTGAAAACAGTAGCACTTCCGGAAAATTAATAGTTAGTTTTTACCATTTAATAATTCCATCTGTTTTCTACTGTCTATTTAGAGATAATTACGCATGTATACGCGGTGGATGATTAAATCCAACATTGATATTTTTAAAAACATTAGTTAAAAACAATAGTTCCGGAAAATTAGTAATTATGTTTTATCATTATTTTTTATCAGTTAATAATTCCATCCGGTTTCTACTGTCTATTTAGAGATAATTAAATACGTATGCACAACTAAATCTAACAATGACATTTTTAAAAAAGAGGATAATGAGGATAAAAAATATATGTATAAATTTCAGCTCAGTAGCAGCATTTATAGGAACAGTTAGTTTATGAAAGGTACACCTCGAATAATTAATTTCTAAAATAAAAAAACTATATAGTTATTTACTTAGTTAGAAACGTATCTTTAATTTATATTCGATTTTATCCTTTAGTTTGCATTATTTGCTAAATTAAAATTTTCTCTACTCGGCAAAGTTAAATTAAGGTTTTTTTAACAGCTTAGGAAAAATGTGCAAAGCAGAAATCTAATTTTTAAGGCTCTTTTCTCATTCTGCATACATTCAACAAAAACATACTGTAAGCAGTTTTTTGTATTTAGAAATGAACGGCCTTGAAGACTTAAGTTTAAGAGTACTACAATTTTAAGATTATGGGTTCCTAGCATTAAAACTGAATTTAAAATTTTGATGAGCTTTATTTATCATATGATTTGGTTTCAGCAAATTACAATTACTCTCCAATACAAATCTCAATAAATGATGGTAATTTTAAATCATAAACATGTAACATAAATAAATGAATCTTAGCGCTCTTATGTATTATAAACATTCTTGAGTAAAGCATAACGTTTGCTTCGACACTTTTCGAGCCATTTTTTGCAGCTGTATTAGATACTTACACATATTCACACAAGGGCCCATATTTGAATATTGAATTTTTATACTGCGTGTTAAGATAATCAAATTAAAAAAGAAAATTAATAAAGGAACTTTCGAGTTGAAAAATTTAATTTTATTTAAATTTTAAATTTATTTTAAGGTACGCTAATATTTTTGCGAATATTTGAACTGCCACACGTTAGAAATAGCCAGTCTCTCTCTCTGTTCTCAAAATCAGTCGATGTTTATATGAACATATCCCGATATTCTTCTCTCCGGTGATTCGTTATTTTACTCTACGTCTGAAGGTAAGAAGGACTATTTTATAGAAACACTAGAGTTTTGCGCATTGCATGTAAAGCATTGTAATGCAACCTATTATTCTTATATTATTACTTCAATAACATTATAATGCAACATAATTAGGCTTATATGGTTCTCTTTTAATGTATTCCATTTATTCTGGTTTCTCTTCATTAAACGAGCTAATCTTTCGCCTTCACATTCCTCTTCTTTTTTCAAAAAATTTCGAATTCGCCCAAATTTCTAGTTTACAGTTTTAAAATTAACAACAGGCATAAATTTAAGAAGAGTGCTTTGCATTTCAGATAAATTTTGTTGTTATTTATTGTTATTAATCAAAAGCAATCAGTAACATTTTAATGCTGAACAATTATTAGCAGATAATGCAATGGAACCTTGCTCTCTTGGCCCTTGGAATTTCAGCATTCCGAATATTTCAGTTTTTCTTAAGAATCACCCGCATTTTGCTACTAGAAAAAAAGTCATGAATGTGTTATCGAAAACTGGATATCTACTTATTGTATAATTTTGTTTTTTCAAACAAAGTTTCTTTTGACTTACATTTTCTAAGAACCTGGGACAACATCAGAATAAAAAATATTCTGCTGAAGTAGTACGCTGTAAGTTATATCACGTGTTATGAAAGCAGACGAGTAATTTTGGTGGTCGTTTCGTTGCATAAGGATTTAAGTTGGCAAATGCAGTTTTGAATAGATCATTTTCCCTCTGATACAGGATTCACTTAAATCTATATTCATGACTTTGGATAAAAGTGGCCCCACACTTCATGTACTTCATCCTTTGTCAGTTCAAATTTGAAAATTTATGAAAACTTTAAAATTTCGGCTATAGTTAAGTATAACAAAGTAATATATTATTTCCTATTCAACTGTCCTTATATTTGAGCGATATGAAGAGAAGATTTGAAAGACTTCAGAAGCATAAAAAAGCATTAAAAATGGGGTTTTCGGAATCAATTTTGCTTTTAATTAAATTTTTTGCTTAAACGTGGAATTTGTTTCAGATATAATTATTAGAATGAATTTATCAAGTTAGAGATTGTCTCAGAAAAGTTAAGACTGAATAAGTTCACAGCAAACGATCATTATTTAGATCATTCCAAACATGTTTCGATAGGCGTTGGAAAGTCATTTTTTCTTCAGGAATGTGGGATGCATCGAAAAGAAAATGCTCTTACAGAAATTTATCAGATTATAAAGAAAATCATACTTTTAGTTAAGGAAAAAGGGTTATTTTATCGGGGAGGATGTCCAAGATAAAAAAAACTTTTCTTTCTTTCAAATTAATAACTTTTAAAGTTAAAAAGTTCAATTTTTCCTTTAAGTTAGAAAATGTTACTAGAACTGAAAAGCACGAGCGAAAAATGATTAATTACTCATTTTTCTATTCATCAAGTGATGCAAAGAACAATTAGTCTAGTTTTTATGGAAAACTCAACACATTCTTTTTATGCAAGAAATGTCAAATTTAACTCATTGATCACGATGGTGATAATTTAAAAGCAAGAATTCCTAAGAAAATGTTTAAAATAATCAATAAGTTAAAATTTCTCTCATTTTTTCACTTTTAATCAGAAAAATTGTAAGGCAGTTTTCAGTTAAAATCGAAAGTTGTAATGGTTGTCTATACATGTGTATCATATTCTCGCGTAAAAAAAATCCTCAAGTGAACAGTGTTTTGTCTCCCAATGTAGCAAATCATTTCGAAACATTATTCAAAATTTTAAATCTTTTCACTGTGAGAAACTGATATGGAATTTTATTCACAGTGTAGAGGATCACTCTGTCAGATGTTATAAAATTGCTTTTTCATCCAGGCATCCTGTCACTAAAACCAAATTTCAACCATAGATTTCAGCTTGGGGGTTTGAAACACAGAAGCAGAAAATATAATCGACATTGATTTAAAAAAACGAAGAATTATAATTTTAATTATATCTGATTATTAATAACTATCTGCTTATACATAAATAAAATACAAAGAAAATATTAATACATCTTTCTGAATGCGTAATTCAACATATAAATAAATCGATTTCCTCAAATTTAAAAAGATACAGGATAGACTTGTAATATTTATGCAACGGTGAACCAGCCTTCAAATATACTAGCTTGAAAAATATTTTATAAGCTTAAAAAATAAATAAAGCTATCTACAAATGAAACAATTTTAAACACATTCAAGTGCTTTGTGCAGTTGGGGTAGCGGCTATGAAGATGCAAAGCATATTCTTGAGTACGTTCATCTAATAAAGCAGAGGAAGGTACTTCAGGCAACATTGAAGCGCCAGTTTGTATTTAGGCCACTATTTTTTTCCTAAACGATTTCGGAATAAAGAAAGAATTTCTGCTCTTTGGAACTTCATTCTGAATTTAGATTATTTAGTTCTCTTCATTTTACTTTATTTTTCTTTTACTTATTATTATTACTTTTTAAATTTTCTTCCTTTGCAGTGCTATTGTACATTTGCTCACTTTTCTTAGTGCTATAACTTCCTTGCGTAAGCGTCCTGGTATACAGCTAATACCGGTTTATCAAATACTTTGATATAAATCAAAAAGTATGAACAATATTGAATTTAACTGAATAATCAATAAATTATTTTCTTTGTAAATTAACATTAAATTGATAACAGTTTTTTATTTAATTTATTTCATTTACCTTTACCTAAATAACTTGATGTAATCATTTCATGACCTGTCGACTAATCAATATTTCATTGTATTTACTGAGGCTGGCCTAAGAAAGGAATATTAAACAGTTACATTACAGTTGATTAAAGAATGTAATAAAAATTACTTATCGCATTTTGTTTCCTTTAAACAAAGTCATAAGATCATGTTTTATCAATGTGAAAGATATTATTAGTATATTACAAGAGAAATTTATAAAATGAAAACTTGCAAACGCTTATATATATAATTTATAGAATGTAGTAGTAGAACTAAGAGACGTTTTGGTCAAGATTTTTGGGCATTGAGCTGCAAAATTAAAATTAAAGGCAAGCAAAGGGAGTAAAATTCTAAAGGCAATTGCCTAAAAGTAAATTAGACATACAAATTCCTAACAAAAAGAGAAAAATTCTAAAGGCAATCGCCTAAAAGTAAATTTGATACCTATGTTCCAGAGTTTAAAAAACTATAACAAAATTAATTACTCAAAAGGAGGAAAAAAAACGCTAAAAAACTAAAAACTAAATGTTGGCATTCAAGAAAATCGACATTTAAAATTTTTTAACACGTAAAAAAAAACGTATCAATCACAATCAAAATTATAATAAAACACCTGAAAAATTGCAAAGAATGGCAGTAAATGGCAATTTATCCTACGTCGAGCTTTTTGCGGACTTGTCAAGGGAAAAGCGCTTCAGCTTGTACATAGGTAAACTCCATTACGCGTTTCGTCAAACGACAATAATTGAGCCACGTCAAACGACAATAACTGAGACATTATATATATATATATATATATATATATGCAGGGTGTGAATCAGAAGTTTCAAGACTGGTTCATTTCTGAGTAGGGGAGCGCGGGCGGACGGGTGGGGGAAGTAGCCGGGGTCTCAGAGAACGATTTGACGCTGCGGCAGTTGCCTCCGGAACCCTGGAGAGTGCGCATCGCTTGCAGCGTGAGTGCGCGTCATTGACCTCGGTCGAAAAGTTGGAGAGGCGAAAATGGAGCAGCACTTGGAGCAACGTTATGCGATTAAGTTTTGTGTGCGACTGAACAAAACCTCCACGGAGACTCTCGGTATGGTTCAAGAGGCATTTAAGGAAGAAGCCATGTTCCGTGGAATGGTTTTCATGTGGCACAAACGTTTCAAATATGGCCGCGGGAATATTTAAGACGACGACCGCTCTGGGAGGCCATCATTAAGCCGAACGGATCAAAATGTGGAGAGAGTGCGGGAACTTTTAAACAATGACCGTCGTTTTAGTACTAGAGTAATTGCCGATCAACTGGGACTCAGTCAGAGTACGGTGTGGAGGATTGTGACGGACAATTTGATGATGCGAAAAGTGCGTGCCAAACTGGTGCCAAAAGTTTTATCGGTGGATCAGAAGAAACGGCGTATGACTGTTTGCCAGGAAATGCTCCAACGGTTGAATGTTGATCCGATCCTTCTAGAGAAAGTGGTTACAGGTGATAAGACCTGGGTCTACGAGTAATATCCTGAGTGGAAGCGTCAAAGCTCAGAATGGTACACTGCTTCATCGCCGAAGCCCAAGAAAGCTCGCATGAGCAAGTCGCGTGTGAAGTGCATGCTGATTTTTTTTATGGTAAAGGAGTGATTCGCAGGGAGTTTTTTGCTCTTGAACAGACTGTCACAGGTGACTTTTAAGCTGGAGTGCTCCGCCGCTTGAGGGATCGAGTCCGCCACCTCCGCCCGGTGATCAAGCGCGATTGGATTCTCCACCACGACAACGGGCCCGCTCACACGTCGGGCGCCGCCGCCGTAGTTTTGGTCAAGTTCAACGTGACAACACTGCCGCAGCTACCCTACAGCCCCGACTTGGCTCCAAGTGAGTTTTTCCTCTTCCCCCGAATCAAGACAGGCCTAAAAGGGAAGCGATTCGACTCCATCGACGCCATCCAGCAGGCTTCGACGAGAGCCCTTGACAGCATGATGCCCAAGGCCTTCCAGAAGGGCTACGAACAGTGGAAGACTCGCTGGCAGCGCTGTGTTGATGCTGAGGGATCATATTTGAAGAATTTTAGTCCGCTGTACTTAAATGTCCAATAAATTTCTAGTTCTTAGCTAAGTTTTGAAACTTTTGAATCACACCCTGTATTATATATAATATTACCTATACATATAGCTAATATTTCTAAAGCACAGAAGAGAATCAGCTTGCATACGTAGTGGCTTATGGTGAAAGCTTACAGATGAAAATAACAAAACATGAAGAATTCAGTCTTTATTTCCGCGCGTATAAAATCGCCTCAGTAGATATTTATCCAATCATAATAAAATCCGATGCGTTGCTATGATTCGATCATAATAAAACATGATTAATTTCTATGTATATTGGGTTTTAAGAAGAAATGAAGCAGGCATTTCACGGAAGCGAAGCGAGGAGATATTAGCAAGGTAGAAGCTAGCAGAATAACGACGTAATTAGCTCATCAGAGGTACTTATACCAAAGTAGGTGCGATTCTAGAGACAAGCTATGATTGGTTAATATTAGTTTTAGTTGCCCTTTTCAAGCAGCGTTACATAACGATAGAAAGATTTCGAGTTTGGAAGAGATGAATTTAGGGGGAAAGCACCAAATCTAGACTGTTAATTTGAGATCGCCAATTATTTTTTAAATCAGCTATCATATTTTGTTATACGTTATATACATGTATAATAACGCATTACAATCCAGAACCTAAGCAGCAGATTACCCTTTTCTAAGTAACTATACAAAAATAAAATAAAATTTTTATAAAAGAAAAAGAAAACTATTTATCTTTGATTTTAGATTGTGTTTCTCCCTCAAAACAATGTTTTAACAAACATGAATGAAATAAGTTTGATGTTGCACAATCACAGTACTTCGGGTTTTATACCGCAGCACTTTCGAATGTGTTATCTCCTATATGTACCTTTGACTAAATTTTCAAACATCTACTCAATGACACGCAAAGCTGTATTATTTTAACTCCTAGTTTAGTGCGCTTAATTTCTCAGTAGATGAGGCTATCTCCCTTTCAAAGAAATGTGGCCTCATCCTTATTGTGGAGAGCAGCATCTGTCTTTTCCTTGACAGCCATGAAAATGATTCGTGGGTTTGAGTTTCAGTAGTGAAGTTAGTCACAAAATTAATTTAATAAGTTGCCCTTTAAAAACAAAGAATGATCAAGCTAAACCCGCGAAACACTCCTAGCACATTCAGAAGCTTATTACCTATGATAAAATGGTTTAGCTACATGAAATTGTTGTGTTTATTCCTTTGTTTAATTTTAATAACGGCTACTTCAAAATATTCTTGAAGCCATTCCTCCAGGCTTTGTCCTATTCAAAGAAACTAATCTAATCTTCTGTCTTTAAATGCAAAGATTAACTCGATAAGGTAGGGTATTATCATCCATAAAAAAACAGGAATGACCAAAGTACAAGTGACCTCCTGATCAAGAGTTCCTTCCCCCCTGTAGGAAAGTGAGAGATACTCCTTCCTAGAGTTCTATCTTACTATATATTGAATCACAAGAAATCAGCATTTCTCAGCAATTCGTACATCTTAAAAACAGGTATGTATGCCTGTGCATGTTCCTCTCTTTAAGCTCCAAGAAATCAACAATGAGGAAGAGTTTTAAACTTCAGAGTATACAGCTTACATTTCGAAATATTTTATGAAAATGGCATAAATTCATTCAACGTAAATTTCAGTATCTGCGGAAGCCTAAATGAGTTTAATAACAGAAAACAACATTTTGTCTACTGAGTCCTGCTGTGCCTAAATGAGCTTGGCAAAGCAGATTAAGACTCCTCATCTTTATACTTAGTCATTTTGTCTACTGGATCATATGACACCTAAACGAGCTTGACAAAACAAATAAGCCTTCTCATCTGTAGGTGTGGATATTTTGACTGCTAAATCGTGTGATACTCAGTGTTTACCTACATCTTCGCATGAAATGTTGGGAAGAGACTTCGTATATGCACTGATACAGCCCTTCGAATTTCTTTTTGGTATCTCTCATTCTCCATTTTTCACAAATTATGCAAGCTTTTAAAATAACTTTGCATAGGTTTTAAAACATATAGTGCAAATTATCATTTTGCTGAGGATTTCAGACATCAAGTAATTTTTGAAGTAGAGAGACAAAACCACTTTTTTTTACAACAATAAAAATACTGAATCTTTTTTTTTTAAATCAAATGAGTACTTTTTTATTGCGAATAAATATACAACGATTGGTTAGGCTATGATTTAAAGAATAATTATTGCATGTATTTTTAATATGCACAAATTATTAACAGCTGCAGTTATTATTCTTTCAAAAGCAGTCATTTTTGACGATTTTTAAAGAAATTTAAAATATACATTTTTTAAACTATAAATTATTTTTAAGTAAAGCAGTAAAATTACATATTTAAAAATATTTTGAATACGATTTTTAATGTAGAAACTCCCGTATCTTCTCTTTTTTGGCACCATTACGTTACGTTACATTGTAAGAAATTATCGCATTTCCATACGGACGCTTTTCTGGTGTAAGCGGTTAGCTTGTTCAGTTAGCGAATTGGAAGATACGTGTTTCAAATTCCAGCTAGAAAACTGTTGACGTTTCGTGTTACCCGCATCGAAAAGCTTACGAGCTTCTACTATACAACCAGGATATTTACCCAATAGGTGCTGCTATTCCATGAGACATGTGGCTGGGTGAAGAGTTATTTCTTAGAATGTTGAAATTTGACGTAGAATGAATTCTTAAAATAATTTGTCAACTTATATCTGTAGCTGCTCAACAAATGAAGGAACTTAAAAATAATAACTTTTCTCTCAATAATATATTTTTAAATTTATGTTTTTCATTTTATATGATAGACATACTTTGCAATATCTAGCCGCCCAGCCGGTATAGTGGTTAGTGACCTGACTGCCGTAGCAATGGGTCCGGGTTAGAATCCTGGAGAAGGCAGGGATTTAATTGTTCGTCCCTTCATATGAAGTAACGGTAGCCACCTCTTAGGGTGCGTCCATAATGAAATGGCTCTTCCGGCTCTTGTAGTGGCTAGTGGTTATTAAACAAAGCCCCCGGCCATTAAAAAATTATAGTATCTTCAACTAATAATTTTTATGAAACTATACACCGTTATTGTAAATAATAAAAAAAATGCATTAAACGTATATATTATGTGTTGCGGTGCCTTGGAACACAAAATAATCGCTTGCG
Organism: Stegodyphus mimosarum; assembly: GCA_000611955.2. Taxonomy (NCBI): domain Eukaryota; kingdom Metazoa; phylum Arthropoda; class Arachnida; order Araneae; family Eresidae; genus Stegodyphus; species Stegodyphus mimosarum. Next base: position 820,585 of record KK115279.1, on the reverse strand, counting down.
TTTGCAAGCTTTTGAAATTCCTAAAATTGTTTTTAAAACTTAAAAGCCGTTTAAAAGCTTATTAATTACAATTTATGCTAATAGAAATAGGTGGGTTTTGATAGAAGTACAGCACAATTAAATTTTTAAAAGTAATTAAAGAAAAGTTTCTTATCTTTATTACAATTAAAAAGGCAAACTGATTTCAAGAGTGCTGCAGTTAAGCTTCTTCGTAAGGTCTCCTTAACATAAATTTGTCTTTGACGAAAAGAAGTAACTCAAATTTGGTATTTTTTTCATTTATCATTTGAGAAAAAGTATAACATTATTTTTAACAATTTTTAAACCCAGATATGTTGTATAAAGCTTCAGTGCAAGGGAAAATGGCCAGAAACCAAATGTTTTTAAAAATATCTAAAGTATTAAAATATATATTGCGAAGTTTAACATTAAGCAAAGTCTTCGCAGAAATGTATTTTTAATTAAGCAGTACAAAATACACTTTATAATGCATACATTTCTTTGAAAATTTTATTGATATGCGCAGTAAGGTGCTTTGTTCGTTAGAACACGAAGTTCTTTCAAAATTTGAAAGTTACGAACATAAATACATGATTACACAGGAGGGGGGGAAAAGTGTAAATCTATTTAATTCCCATTGCTGCAATTAGCAAATATTGGTAAGACTATATCTATATATAAAGGTGGATGTCAAAGGTTTATCTGAATACTTATGAGGTATTTTGACTACAAACAGAATCTAAATCGAAACCCACCTTTTTATTCAAATAAAATTTATGAAAATGCTGCGATTCTATATACGTACTAACGTATCTTTTTCTTTTCTAAAACAGGGGTGAGACCGTTTTAATATCATATAATGAAAAAATATTACCTAGCAAAAGTTCATTATAAATATTCACTGCTTTAACATATGAAGGAAGAAATTGAGGACACTTTAGGTAAATTTTAAAAAATTCAGAAATTAGGGAATTTTAGAAAAATTTTAATTTAAAAGTTAAAGACTCAGACTTTAGTTTCAATTTCACAAAGTAAGAGGAGGTAGAGGCAGATGAAGGTCAAACAAATATTTTTCAAACTTCTCTTTTCAGCATAATTTTTATACAAGTGCTTTTAAATATGTGCAAAACGTTTTTCTCTTAATAAACTGATATACTCTGAAACAAACTGGAAACGCTTTGAAATTTAACATATTTTTACTTTTTTACATTTATTATTAAGGCAAATTTGCGTTGTAGTTTAAATATTCCACTTTCTTATTAAACTGAGCAATATCTGTTAATTAATGCTTGCTGTATAAAAATGTAATTACAATTTATAGTCTCTGTATGAAAATATAATTACAGTTTATAGCTGCTTTGTAAAAATATAATTACATTTTATGTGGAAAATGAAACTTTTCCACATAATTACTTTTGTATTATGTCAGAGATATTATGTTAAGTAATTGTTTACTCTTCCCCCTTTTTGGCCCATCAGTGGCCGAGTGGTAAAGTGGTTGAACATTGGTAGTTCAATCCGAGGTTTGAATCCCTTGGAAGGGCTGGTTTGCATGGGCGTTTTCTTCGTTTTTCCCATGTGTAACATTTTCCCTCAGAAAGTCGCTCCATCAAAGCATTTTTTCTTAGGCCGATAGACTCCGAGTGCTTTCTCATAATCAAATTAACCAAAAGAAATTACTCTTTTTTTTAGCTGATTACAATTTGTTACTGAAATTCAAGTCCCCAAATAAGGTGTTTTGGAGCAATAGAAGCAGCTTCTAACGGGTGAATTAGCTTTGGTTCCGTCTGATCAGGAGAAAAAATATTTTCTTCTTCAGGAATAATTCAAAATACAGACTTTTATCTAGGAGCAGACATCTCTCGAATTAAGTGCTATTACATTATTAGTTTCATCTGCAATTAACTTAAACAAAATGTCCTGTTTCAAATTCATGAGCAAAATTCGAAAAGTAAAATAATTATTTTAGGGTTAAAATCAGATTAAGATAAGAGGTAGTAAAAATTCCGAATATTAAATAATAATAAAGAAATAATATAAATTGCAAACAATGTGTGCAAATAATTTAAATTATATATAAATTGAAAAGGATATAAAAGTGGCAAGATAACAAATTTTATGTTCATATTTAACTACTATGTGGCAATCCTTAAAATCACAAGCAATTGTGAGATCTTGATAAATATCCTTGGAACACTGCATTTCAGTTCCATAACTCTCGCTTCGAGAATTACAAAGAAAGGTATACACTTTTCATGAAGCATTGAGCTCTTACCCTCATCATCATAACAAATCTTGATTACACATTACGTTAATTTAGAATTAGGATATATGAAGGCCACTGCTTCTGCTTTATGTGAAAAATCTGAAAAGCAAAATATTTGCTTTGAAATCAAACTTTTAATTTTAGATGAAATTAGATTAAGGTTTACGATGGGAGGATCTACAAGTAACGCAAAACAAATGCGCATAATTTTAATTCCATATTATTGACAAGACTGCCGACTTTATATTAGTATTTAATTTCTTCGTGACACCTTTTAAAACACAAATAATTTTAAAGATTATGATAAATTCCAAAAATAGTTTCATATGTCATTTATATGTCAGTTTTATAGGTGTCGTCCCATTGGTAGTTACAAAGAAGTATGTGAACTTCTCATAAAGCTTTCAGCACCCTCATTCAACATCAAAAGAGATAAACTAATCACGATTACGTACAACCAAATGCGATTCTCATTTTGCTGAAGAAATTCGAAGCTTCAGAGAACATTTTACAAAGAGTGTGCCGAGGTTGTGCAGGAGACTTACAACGCCATTTTACTCTCTCAGATTTCTTCAAAATATTTTAATTCCATCTCACTAATCCTTTCTGAATATATCAGTTGATTAAACCTCGCTTTGTAGCATGCATTATCAGTTGTGTTATTGAAACAGCCTGTGAAGAAATTCGTCAGAAATCATAGTAACAAAACTAATGTCATAATATTTCATTTCTCGTGAAATCTTCTATAAAACGGGTAGGCAAACTTAAACAAAGACCGTTTTAGAATTTAAACTTACTTTTTAAACAGAAATAAATAAATCAATTTAAATTATTATTTTATTAAATTGCATACTACATTACAAGTAACGTAAATTAAGATTTTAAAATGCTTTATTGACTTTTATTTGAAAAAATTCATAAACCTCCTAATTTGGAGCCTTCTAAAATGCTTTCTGTTGGTACAACTGCATAAGAAAAGTCACTAATGTGTCACTTGACTTTTGAAAACAAAAAGTTAGTTAGGCACTCTTCGAATTTTTTAGTTATGGTAGGTTTTCCGCGTTACTATTACTGACTTAATGTCTCTTTCAACAAAACTATTCTACATTTTCAACACGTAACAAACTGCAATTTAGAAACAATAACACCTGGGGATTACATCTGGACGAAAACTTGTAATGTTAGCGTCGTTATTATCTCTTGGGAAGAGACACATGAAACAAAATAACTTGCACCTGTCTTCTAAATCCCCAGAATTTTGTGGAATTTAAAAGATTTATTTTAAATATCATTTGAAAAGCGGGCCCACCAGTGGCCGAGTAGTTTAAAACCACTAAATACTGGTAGTTCGACCTGCCTTGGGTTCGATCCCAAGCGAACGGACTGGCTGCATGTTTGGTTTTCGTGAGTTTCCCCATGTGTGACGTGAATAAGAGCCAGTTTCCCTTAGAAAGTCCTTCACGTCATCCTTCTTTTACACAGATAACCTCGTGGCTTTATGGTATTCAAATAACCTATCATTCGAAAAACAAACTTCAAACTGCAGTGCTTTCGTTGTTTCATTTATGGAATAAGTGTACTAATGGAAATAAATCTCACGAAATTAAAATTTTAAGTCATTACTGCCTTTTCACCAAATATTTTGACTTGAAACTTTGAAATATTTGTGACTCCCTTGTAAGAGAGTGAAAAATTCAGGAGCAAAAACATTAAGTTTTAGTTGGAAAACGTTTAGTAATAAACATTAGCCTTTCACAACCTATGCTCTATCTCTAGTTTAAAAAGGTAAGTGAAGGAGGTAGATTAAAAATACCTTCACTATTTACCTAACTTTAACCTTTTTTTTTTCAATTTGCTGTGCCTGGAATATTCCAGAATGTTACTGATTTCAGAGATGGCTTTTCAGCACTCAGATCTGCCTGGCAGTATCTGTTAGAATCAAAAACCTCAAGCAGTTTTCGTTGATGTAAAAACAAAACAATAATTCCTTTTATAAATACTATACAAATATTTCGGAAACAGTTTCTGTATATAATTATGTAAAAAAGAATTTGAGGAGGGAGGGACTTCAAATTTAAATTTAAAAGCTTCCTCCTTTTTACACATAACACGTTTATGATCAAATAGTTAAGATATTGAAAAACAGATTTCAAAGTAGTAGTTATAGAGATAGTTGATGAAATAAAGAGTAAACGTAACAAGTGCTCGAATTTCAATACCGGAAACGAGATTGTCTAATAGCAAATATTGCATATAAAGGACCACAGGAAAACTCCTTCCAAAGAATAAAATAGCAAATACTATGAAAAGGTTTGTTCAGAATTTAAATCTTCATTTCAGACATGTAGTCTCTTTATTGCAAACTAGAAATAAGTATGGATACAGATTTCTCTTTACATAAATAATGCAAGCTTTTAGATTAACGTAGTAGCGCTATTTAAAAAACGCGTGCTCTTTTCTCTTATCCCACCAAGCCTTTTATAAAAAAATCATGCCAGATCTCTTACAACAATACATAAAATACTAAGCATTTGATAAAAGTGGAACTCTTTGTTTTTCACACACATGCTAGAGATTAGTTTAAATATTCTTTTAGAATAGCATGATATTGAATAATTGCATAATTAAGAGTATTATCATCTATAATTGAGAGAATTATTTTTTGGAAGAAGTGCTACAGAGGTGTGAAATTTTGCGTTAAGAAAGGAAGCTGAAATTAGAAATATATTTTGCACTGATACAGTCCACTGTTTTTTTTTAATAAATTCAGATCATTACGCAATTCACTAGCATCTTGAAGGCGACAGGGGAAAACATTTCTAGAAGTAACATTTTAACAAAAGGCAGCAGGATTCATTTGTGAATAGAAATAGCAAAGCATTGCAGAAGGAAAAATATGCTTTTCAAGTACTTACAGAAAATAAAAATCTGTTGCAGAAAATAATTTCAACAACTATTTCACTCAGCCAAATATTATACACTATGCAATAATTCGTAGACCATTGGTCATAATTCGCTATTTAGTTTTCAGGATTTCTAATTTCAGCATTGATCAGATTCGAAAGTAATTTGCATTTTGGATCCGATTTTCAATCAGTTGATCAATTCTTTTTTCAGTTGAATATAATATGTAAATTTATCGACTTTCTAAGCAAATTTCCCTTTTGGTGACATTATTAAATGGAAAAATATTCTGAAATAGTCAGAGTCCTTTTCAAAACTGAATCAACAATGTTTCAGTTCAAGATGAAAGAGAATCACGCCGACGCGGAAAATAGAACAGGCAAATCGACAACCTTGTGTTCCACGTAAATTTTGTAAAATCCCAATCAATTTGGAAGGCAAAACTGGTCCCCCTTCATCAGGAGAATTTGGCAAAATATTTTGCTCCTGATGAAGGGGGACCCGTTTTGCCCTCGAAATCGATTGGGATTTTACAAAATTTACGTCGAATACAAGGTTGTCGATTTGCCTGTTCAATGTTTCAGTTATTTAAGTGCGCAGTGTTTAGCAAATAATGTCATTGCTTTAAGACATTAACTACCGCGTATAATAAACTGAATATCAGAAATAATGAAAACGTATTCTCAAATCCTTTAAAATTTAGTAAATTTAAAGAAATTCCTGTACAGTTTTATGTGCTTAAAGAAATCCTTTTCAATAGAGAGTTCAGTAAAACACTTGTAAAACACCTATAAAAAGAGAATAAAGCTATTGGGGAATAAAAGAAAAATTAAAGCAAGGGGATTCAACTATTTAGATGCATCTAAAGATTCGATTTCACTTAACAATAATTTTCTTCTGAGTTAAAGATCGGTTTTAAGTACTAAAAATGTCCTGTTCTAAAAAAAAAAAAAAAAAAAAAAAAAAAAAAAAAAAAAAAAACAAGAATTTAGCTTCCGATAACGCGTAAGGGTATCAAATTATGCGCTTGATAGAGAATAGAACAGAACACAGAAGCCGTTTAGCGAACATGATTTTCTAATTTGCCTACCAAGAAAATTCCGATTTCAGATCCCAGTCTATATTTAATATGTTTCAGAAAACATGTCAGCAATTAGATTTTTGAAAATATTCCTTAACTCTCCTTTTGCAAAAACGTTTAATATGATCTCAGATGTTGCATATATTATTTGACGCAATTTTGTTGGTATGTTTATTTTTGTGCAGTTTTTGCGTATCAGTTTCTTTACATATACAGCAAAGTAAACTAATTTTAAATAACTATGCTAGGTATATTAGGTTTATTAAAACCAATTTTCATAACCGTTCTAAGAGCTACTGTTTGTAAAAGAGTTCGGAATGCAATGAAGATAAAAAAAAACAATAATGAATCAGAAATAAATTCTTATAAATTTGTCAAAAAAGCAATAAGAATTCTGATACAAAACTGAAACTAGTTTTTAAGATGTTTGATGTAATACCAACAAAGCAGCAATGTAAAAAGAAAAAATAATTAATGGTTTAAGAAATTCAAGAGAATAGAAAGTTTTTCGTTTCTTTTCATTAGATGGTTAGAGGCAAGTCTGTTTATTTATTTTTTCCATTCGCTACTTAACTGCAGACGTGTGCGCGCGCGCGTGTCGTGGGTGCGTGTGTGTGTGTGTGTGTGTGTGTGTGTGTGTGTGTGTGTGTGTGTGTGTGTGTGTGTGTGTGTGTGTACTTATGTTCATAACAAGCAAAAAAAATTAATTTTCTTACTTTTAATACTGTGGAAATCTAACCTTTATACCTAAGACCAAAAATGAAAGTAATAAAATAATTCGAAGATATGAAGTAATTCCGTTGAGTTGGAGTTCGTCATTGGGAAGCAGATCTCATCAAATCATAGTCTTATCGCTTTCTGTATAATATCTTCAAAAATTTTATCAAATTTTGATTTTTTAAGCAATAAAGTCGTTTGAATCAAATTTAAGTAGTAATTTATAAAAATCCATAAAGGGAAATAATTAAGCCGAGAAAGAGTAACTGAAAAGAAGGAGTATTATGGCGGAATATGAGTGGGAAAATAGCCGCAGATTTCTTAACTACCAAACAAAATGAAATAAAGTTACTGGCATCTATATTAATTAGGTATTTGAGATATAAGGTATTTCTCCTGCCTTCTTCGCATGCCTTCGTGGTGTAGTGGTCTGCATGCTCGACGCGTAACCGAGAGGTCCGTGGTTCGATTCCCGGCGAAGGCGTTGCTTATTTTTCACCTCTCTTGCTTCGTAATAACCTAGTGTCTCTACATACTTAAGAAGTTAAACCTGATATCTTTAAATATTACTGTTGTTAGTTATTTAGTATAGTTTTCCTTGAGGAATAAATAAGAATCATTTTTCAACTTTTTGCTTACTTTTTACATTTTTAGCAGCAGCAGGGAAACCGCAATTAACGACAATTTTTATTTAATCTCTTCGATAATTTGAGTTGGATATGCATAACATAGGAAATTTTAACATTCCCGTAAAATATTTGTAAAACTAATTACTTTCAATCAAACCTCGGAAGAATGTTGTGGCTGCACTGTTCTTCATATCTTCCCTAATATATTTACCAGAAGGGGTTTCCAAATAAACGGCAAGTATTTTGGTGAAGTACATTTCATGACATAGGAAAAATTCAACTATATATGAAGAATTACTCTATAGCAGTTTTGTGAAGCAATGTTTTCAAACTCATTCTTACATTCTGCTATTTTACATGTGTATGAAAAGTAAACTTTCTTTCCTGTCCTTGAAATAGGAATGATAAGAGAATCAGGAACAAAAATAGTCTTACTATTAGAAGTTTTATTAAAAGCTTTCATCACGATGCATCTGAATGAACAGAGAATAAACTAATTTACAGGATAAGTCATTCTCTCTCAATTGCTTTTTATATGCATTCTCTTCCTTTTCTTGACCTAATGATTAAAAGAAATCATCCTAACAGATATTACTGACAAATTTTCAATAGAATATTATCTCACAGTTTCAGCACAAGAGAGAACAAATAGACATTTTCTTGTCAATGGTGTGACTATATATGAAATCAGATTAAGAGGTAACTTTTAGCAGTCGCCCATAAACATACACAGAGAGAAAAAAAGAATGCCTTTTGTTTTTGTATGTTTCCAATTGGACAAAATTTTAATCTTCCATATAAAGACATTTTTATTTTACTTTATAAATTAATAACACTGATTTCACAAATCAATGAAATAAGAGAAGTTATAAAGAACTTAACAAATACACAGATGAACAGAACGAAATTTGGTGAAATCCTTTACTAAATTTTAAACAGCAGATATTCATAAGTTCGACAAGTATACCCGTGCTGTCAAAATAAATATACAAAGAATGACAACAGAAAAAATATCAAATTAAAAGAAAGACAATATATCAATAAGACATGTGATGCTTTCAAAGAATATCTCAAATATGTTTCAGCAGATGGTTTGCTACTGATAACTGTGTTCAGATTTGCAAGGTAAAAATTGTTCCTCAAGTCTCTTCGAAAGTTTCCAGGACTTGAGGTTGAGGAAATATTCTAACGGTACATAAACGTCCCCAGCTCATCTCACATATGCTTGCTAAGATTAAGTTGTGAGTAGCTTTTTCATAAGCAAAGAATATGCCTCTAAAATATATTGTTTTCTTAGCTTAATACTACGTCTCGTGTGGATAGCTTAACATTACGAGAAGAGCAATTAGAGAAACCATAGGAGTCCAAGCCTCATCATTATATTTACTAACATTCAAGGTGAGTATATCCACATAGCAATTGCGATACCAAACCGAATATATGAACGAATTTAAGTGTTCCTGTCATAAATATGAGAGGGATGACAGCACATCTCTTTTCTCTTCAGTCCACAGTGCACCAGGAATCACTCCAAAGGTTAAACATTCTCTAACCTTTAGTCTAATTAAATTAAATCTTTTAGAATGTAATTCTTCTGTTGGAGGTGGCGTGAAGAATCTTGTAAACAGCTAGTAGTATTCTGCAAGAAAATTTTCTTAAAATCTTTCATTCTTTTTTTTTCTTTTGTTTTTATACCGAGCTTCCAGTAACCACGGCAATAACAAATCTCAACTCGGCGATAATCGATAGGCAGGAATTAATTGGGCAGGAATAGTTGCGTTGATCAGGCAGGCATTCGAATATATCCATTTTTCTCATACAGATTTAGATCTTCTTTCGTTGTATTCATATGCTGCGCATGTATTTTGAAGTTGGTGTTTATTTTTCTAAACTACACTCACGTTTGTGAAAATTGCAACACCAAGAAGGAATCGTCATAATTGAATGCAATTTAATACACAGTTGAGTGGTAGTGGTACAAATAAATGATTAAATGTTCAAAGCAAACAAACAAGAACAAGAGATCAGAATCAGTATTTTGTGTGGCCACCACGCGCCGCAATAAGTGCTGCTACACGACGTGGCATGGAGTCAAACAAAGTTTGAATGTCTGACTGAGGAAGAGCATTCCATATCGTTTGTACGCGTACCCAAAGTTCGTCTGCAGACGCAACAGGACGAGGATCACGAGCAAGACGCCGACCAATGACATCCCACACATGTTCAATTGGCGACATATCCGGGGAACACGCAGGCCAAGGAAGAAGCTGTACCTGCTGCGCTGCAAAGAAGGATTTAACAATCCGAGCAGTATGAGGGCGGGCATTGTCCTGTTGAAATACAGCGCCTGGCAAGCTTTGAAGGAAGGGAACAGCTTCGGGCTGTAGAACTTCACGGATATACCGGTTGCTGTTCAGATTGCCCACAATTCGTAGCAATTGAGATCGTCTATGATATGCTATGGCGCCCCAGACCATAACTCCGGGTGTTCGTCCACTGTGGCGTTCGATAATGCACTCCGGAAGGTGGCGTTCACCGGCATAGCGTCTGACACGAATGCGGCCATCATGGTACCACAAATTAAAGCGGGATTCGTCAGAAAACACGACATGCTGCCAATCAGCACGCCAGTCTCTATGCTGATTGGCCCATTGTAGCCGCAGGCGGCGATGGTCGTGCGTTAGGGGGATCCTGTATAAAGGAGTCCGTGCGCGCAGTCCACACTGCAGCAGACGTCTACGAATTGATGAAGCACACAATGAAACACCTGTAGCTATTGACCACAGTGCTGCCAATTGTCTAGAGGAAGCTGTACGGTCCGTCCGCGCCATGCGGACCAGGTGTCTATCATCGCGAGCTGACGTCACATTTCGGGGTCCACTCCCGGATTTCCGAGTTGTCCGACACTCGTCCGTCCACTGCTTCCAAACGCGCATCACTGTGCTGCTGTTACGCTGCACACGAGAGGCTACTGCACGATACGACAATCCAGCTTCACGAAGGCCGATGATTCTCCCTCGTTCAAACTCTGTAAGTTGTTCAAATCTCGCTCTCTTTCGTCGACGAGGCATAAGTACAGATTGAGTTAACGTTTACCACTAGCAGATAACCACCCATAACCATACACGCCTCTCTACAGCCGTCTATTTATTCGGATCCATCAGCCGTTCAGAGGGCGCTGCTCAGCATACGCATGCGCTACGGATTTGCAATTCTAATCATTTGCATATCATGCGCTACTTTGCATTTCCTGAAAATTTCAGCTCACTCGCGTAAGTCCTTCATGGTGTTGCAATTTTCACAAACGTGAGTGTATATTGAAAAATTTAAATTCAAGTTAAGTATTGAAAACCATTTTTAAAAATGTTTCTTCTTAATTTGCTACTTTTATTATTTACTTTCAAAGAAATTTGACAATATCGTTATATTTAATTAAGAAAATAAATACAAAAGTCCTTGTGTTCCACGAAGCATTTCACGAGGCTTACAGATGTAAGTAAATAACTTATAATACAAGGAAATGCAATTCAACAATAAAAACATAAGATTTAGTTTTAGAGAAAGCAAAGAAAAAATATAAAATACAAATACTATTGTAATAAAAATACTAAAATATACCATGAATAATTAAACGATGTTAATACTCGTATAAAAGAAAATAAGCCAACTTAGTAATAATACAATAATAAAAATGAAATAATACTTAAAAATAATACTGATACAAAGCAAGAATTATGCATTTACAATACAATAAATACATTGAAGAATTTGAACTAAGAATGAACAAAGAAATCAATTCAATGAAATACATTAAAATAAGTGAAAGTTACGAACTCAAAGAATAATTTTATTTATTTAGTATTAAACTATGTCATTAAAATAATTTCAGCTAAGTTACAACATGTTGGAAAAATATTATGTTATTATTATGACGGTAGGTACTATGATGACCAGAATATAAAATATAGAATAAAAAGAAAAATAACGTGAGAAAACTTGTGAGGAAAAATTTAATATGGAAGACCAATAAACTAAAATAAAAGAATTTTTAATTTAAAGCGATTTGGACTTCTTAGAAGCAATATGTGGATATTTTAATTTTATTTAGTTTCGCCTTTTAATTTCAGGAAAAGTGTTATTTGTTACAAATGTTACTTATTGAATTTGAAAATTTTACTGTTTATTTCGTATTTCAGGAAATTTAAAATTTTATTTTTAAGAACAAAATTACTAAATTTAATTTCAAATTATATATTTCTGCGCAGTTTAACATTGAATTCTTTAGTATTTACTAATAAAATTTAATTTCCGAAATTAAAAAATGGAGCAAAAATCTCAATAATTCTTTATTTAAAAATCCTTAAGATTTATATTGATAGCAATGAATTCAGAGCTATTGTATGTTATGCAAAAGAACGTACTTTACCATGAAAACACGCACTTTAAGTTGTTTGCTAGTTCGCAGTTGAAGTAATTCAATGACATTTTAAGGGTAATATAATTTTAAAATATAGTGTCAAAGCGTCATTAATGAAAGCACACAGATGTACGTATAGATTAGAAATTTGGAAGATGAGTCTAGAGAGTACAAAAAGGGAAATGTTATATACTATTCGGTCATATTTCATGGCTATTGAAATTCATCTCTCAAGTGCAAATCTTAAAAATTATAATCTCTTATTCGTTTTTATGCAGCAACAAATGATTTTTTGTATGGAAGTATCATAATATATGACGATAAAAATGTCTCTCATTAACTGCAGTTAGAAATTAAATCTCCCTTTTTTAGAAATTGTTGAACTTGATTATATAGTTAATATTTTTTTAATATTTCGAAGGAAATATTTTGAGATATTTATTGCTTTCACTTCGTAAATTTCATGAAGTGGCGCTAATATTTGTGAAAATCCTTAATTACATAGTGCAAAATTATTATGTTATAAATTATAAATTAAATGTGCAAATATTTTGAATTGTGTCATTTAACAAATACTAAAAATAAAATAAAGATCTAACAGTAATTTTGCTCATTACTTTTAAATTATTTAGTTCGGTTAGAAAAGTAAAATTTGAATTTTAAAAATAAGTTGAAGATCATTCTAATTAATGTATCTTATCAACTTTATATTTAATTTGTAACGGTTAATTATTGAACAATGAAATATATTTTCTATGCAGTATAATCGATATACTTTAGAAACCAATCAAAATAATTTTCTGAATGCAAGGTGTTTCTTTACCAAATTTAGCTGTGCAAACAAAGAGGTTTTACTATAAAAAATGATATTTATAATAATATTATTATGTATTAATATATTTATAATAATACTATGCTGAAAATGCTTTTTTGTAAAAATTTATTACATTTCTTTTTTTGTTCTTTGTTAAAAATCAATATAACCAAAACTTGTTTCTTCAGAATAATATTAATATTCCTAAAACCATTCTTACTAGTATAGCACTCAAACACTTACAACTATAATACGCAATTTAATTATTTTTGATACACATGTTAGTTTAATAAATAAATGAAGAAAGTAAAATTAATTGAAAAATAATCTTTTTAACAACAAAATAAAATAAGCTTAACTGTACAGTTTTCTTAAACTTATTTGTGTGTTAAATATTAGTATTATGAAACATATTACTTATTGAATCAGAGCTAAAATCTGGCCAGTAACATCTATGCAACAGAATGAATTTAACATCGGAAATAAATAACAAACTTTAAGCAAACGGTAGATATGAAACCGTAGAGAAATTACCGGTGCTCTTTTTGAAATATTTCATCCAATGGGAGTTATGCGATAGAATTAAGAGCGGAGTTTTAAAGCGAATATTAAAAACGCTAGAAAAAAATCCAATTAGACGGAAAGTAAAGGTCCTGGCAAACACAAGACAATCAATACAAAGCTGTGTTAATTCGTTACAATATAAAAATAAAAACTCTCCTTGATAAATATTTTTCGAGAGGAATTTAAATTCGCGACATTGTAATTCGAAATGATTCTCTTTTGGGTGCAATTCATTCGGCTTGTACACAAAGCTTAGCCAAGACATAACTATTATATGTTTTAAAGAAACCTATGCCTTTGGCATTAAATATCATTCGATTTGCTTATAAAATAGAAATGCTACCGCACGAGGGAAATGAAATTTTCTCTCTCAATTTGCTTTGCGCAGCGCGATCAAAACTAATTCCAATTACTAAACAGTGTGCTTTTTCTTTTCTTTTGCAGGTATTTGCCTGTTTCCATTTCTCTTTGACGTGGCTTGTGGGCCATGAAATACTCCAGATCTGATTATCGTAAATAAGGTATCACTCTGTACTATATTTCCTGAATTTTCATTATTTGCAGATGTCCAGAAGTATGAATAGTAATTGTATATGCACTCATATATAAACAGGGTCTAGATAAATTTTAATTACTGCAAACTCTATCGAAGGAAAAGATTTTATGTGCGTATATAGAAGCACACATAATAAGCATGTACGTGAATGTTTATACCATATTAATGCATAAAAAGTAATTAAATTATATAACTCAGAAATAAAAGATTGAGTAATCAGACGATACATTTTATAGCTATTTGTCTGTCACATTTTCTATGGCGTGGTAGAAAATATTTTGAAATGACTGCAGGGATTTCTTCCGAAAAATATAGCCATTTATCAAATGAAGCTTGACTGCTTGAATATTTGTGAAATGCGCATAATCTTCCGGTCTTAAAAAAGTCTCTCTAGTTTACTTCAGTAATGTAATTTTTTTCTTTAATTAAAACTTTGAAACGCAAGTTTTTAAAATTTAATTTCTGAATTATTTATTTTTATTATATTTCTGAAGAGAGTATTTTCAGTATATAAGTGGGGGAAGCAAAGGTAAAAAAATTGATAATACATTTCAGAAAGAATTATTTTTAGACGAGTAATGCATAATTATGTTAGTGTATAATGAAAGTTGCACCTGATATTTTTTCTATTTATATAGACAACGTATATCTGTTATCAGAGAAGATAAATGCAAATATGTGTATGATGAATGAAGTAGACTAAAAGATCATTTGTAACTATTACGATGTGACGATGCTAAGTGTCTATGAAAAGATAAATTTTGAATGGAATTTAGGAATACAAACAGTAAAATGGAGTAAGGAAACTAATATTAGTATAGAATAAATAGGTTGATGTTCCTAAAATAAAATCCAGATAATTATTCTGCTAATAAAATGAATACATTTTGTCAGAAAAAGCTATCTTTAAGCATTTTGAAAGCCGAGAAACACATACATCTTTCTTCTATGCATGGAATGCAAGAACATATTACTATTTAACGTGAAATCTAATCAATTTATGCAAAAGAAGATTAAACATATAATAATGTGATACGAATCTTAATAATTCTAAAATTTATAGATAAAAAAGTTAGCATCTTACGTACATGTGTGTAGTTGTGTGTCTCTATTGCCTCTCTGCGTGAATGCAAACGTTTCCGTAGACACGTTTTGTCTGTCTACAGAAATTATGTAATTCAGCGGTTATTAGTATTTTATAAATGAGTCACATTATCGATAAACATTAAACAGTTTTTAGATTGCTTCATAGTGCTGAAGATTTTTCTGAATCAAGGAATAATAATCATCAAGTTAAAATGTTTTTAGAAGTTAATCGAAGCTGTTTTTAAATCCAACTTGTTAAAGTATTCTGCTTTCAAAATGTCGCATATCTTAATCATAAGTATCATTTTTCCGGTAGAGACGTGAAATAAAATTCCCGGCTTTGTTTAAACAGCTGCCTTTCTTTCTTTACACTTAATCATCCTTAAAATGAAAACTTCCGAGGCATCTGAAATGTCGCATCATAGAAAAAAGTGTTATTGGAAGCCGCTCCTTTACTCTTTTAACCGCATTGCGTCACATGAACTTATGTTTGAAAAATGAGTTGGAGCTGAAATTTTTCCCCCGCAGCGAAAACGATTAATTTTACGTCAGAACGCTCTTATTAAAACAAGAAAATTCGCAAAAAGTGTCAAATTTTCTCCCAAAAGAAAAATATCATCTTCGCTTCGCTTCTATAAAAAGGTTATTCTTGCTTATTAAAATATCTCACTTTTATTAGTTTTGTATTTTACAAACATTAAATCATAGCGCGCTTCGACCGTGTTCATAGAAATTTATTAAAATGAATTTCGCTGGCCTTTCTGAAAAAGTTCTGCCTTTACGAAGGAGTAATAGCGATAATGATAACTGACTTATAAGGGCTGTCACTCAAATAGCAGGGGCGCACTTTGGAGTTTTTTTTTCCCTTGAATACATCTCTTCGTTCATACGGCCCTTCCAGGGTACCGCGAAGGTTTCATTGTTAATCAGGTTTCCATTGAATCCAAAGAGCTTCTCAGGTTGCTAAGCGGGAAATATTTATCGCCCTTATTTCGCACCGTCTTTTCACCAAAAATTAGCCATTAATTTTCAATGTTGGCGACAGTTTAACCTCTTTCATCTTCCAGACACATTTTAAATTTCAGACTCCTCGTCCCTCTATCTAAATTTGCTGTTTCTATTTGCTGCATTTGACATCCCGTAGTTTTTCACTACTTTCAATTAAAGAATGCACAGGATTAATATAAATACATTGGTGTTCAAAAGTTAAGCAACAAACGCAGAAGGTTGAAAGCTTCTTAATGAATAATCGAACTGATATTTTTAAGCAAATATACATTGCTGATTTTAAACATGTTAAAAAATAGAATAATTCTAGATTTATTTCAGCAGTATGGACACGTTTTAGCTATTACAAATTATTTCTGTCGTGATGAAATACTTTTAGACAATCTGAGGTAGACGCCCTTAAGAAGCTTTTCAAGCAATCATATTGTGGGGTTTTACTAGTTTAATTCCAAAGTTCTGTCTTAGAACCCCAAGAACACTAACAAGCGAATAATAGCTTAAGTGTATGAATAAACACGTAAATCTTAAGAAGGGTTCAATCTCCTTTAATGTTTCAGAATATTTAGTTCATAATATTAATATCAGTTCCTACTTGGAACTCTACACAAAGCCTTCACTCGGGCTTGGAGCTTAAATAATAATGAATTTAAATTAAACTAAACTAGCTTAACTAAGGTATCTGAAAGGTATAGCTGAAGCTATGAGAAATCTAAATAGTTGGCCCCTAAATATTAATTTAATCGGCGAAGCCAAGCAAGGGCCTAAGGTATGGCTGAGGGTAGTAGCTAAGAGAGAACGTAGCCAAAGGCAAACGCGCGCTAGTCAAGGAATCAGACTCTCTCTCTAGAAGTCGGTAAAGTATCGACTTAAATAGTACTCTTTCTCATTTGCATTTACTGCGTTTCTGAAATTACATTCTGACAGGAAATTGTAAGCTGAAATTAGAATAAGATAGGAAAGATACAAAACTTAAAATAACTGTTAATAAACTTAGGATAAACCTTACGTCATGAAGATAATATTAAGGAAAGGAGTAATAGAAAGCTTCAATCAGAGTAAAAAGAGAGCTGTGGTAGATATGTTAATCAGATATTAATCGTAAATCTGTAAAGATTTCCTTTAGCAGAAAGCTTTGCTTAGTTTTTTTAGTACTTCTTTTGTAAAGCCCAAAGTGACACTAGTTGATTTGACCTATCAAATTGATTGAATTTATCAAACTGATTAAGAAAGTTTTGCTTCTAATGTTAACATAGTGAATTTTTTAAAATCTAGCAATTTTTCTCTGACTTAACTGATTTTTGATTGGCTTTTTCTAGAGAGCTGAGTCAAAAAGAATTCCCTGAAAAAAAGTGAATAATTGCTTACGCGTCTAGTTCTTCCCAAGAAATAATCAGGTTAAATTGACGTCTAAAAAATAGATCCATTGTCAAATAATTGACAGCAATAGTGCCGAAGATCAGTTTTATTTCCCTATTTCAATGATAAACTAATCTGAGAAAGGTGAAAAAAAAAGCATTGAAGAAGATGTTTTCTGGATGCAGATTAGTATCATACACAATTTCTTGGGCATTGATAGCTTTGTTTCTGGAGAATGAGAGGTAGCATTTTGAGAGTACTGGAACGAAATTTTATTTCTTGTATATTACTTGGATTTTGTCGTGGTTTTAATGCGTCTTTCAAAACATGGTAGTTTTTTTTAATAAAATAATATTTGTGGATAACGCGTTTTGCGAATCATAAGCCGTATAGATTGATAACTCTAAAAAACCTTACTCTAAATTATTTTATTGACACATTTCGATAATTTAAAAAAAAGGGAATTAACAGATTATGCACGTCATCCAGAAAGTTCAGTTTTTTCAAGAAAGCAATTAAACATTGAAGTTCTTAACTGATGGTCTTATTTTTCAATTGAGAGAATTCAGTGTCGAACAAGTGTCATTGCATTACGTTTCCCAATCCAATATTACAGCTGTTGTCAGCATGTTCTTAAAAAACGCATATTTTTGCTTAAATGATTCTCTTTCTTGTATCATAACGGCTTTTTATACAGTACTGAAAGCTGAGTTTAGGCAAGAGTTATGAAAAAATAACATGTTGTTATAAACTCGGCTTTTAAATTTAAAAACCTTTAAATTCATAATTCTGCCGTTGTTGCTCAAACTTTTAGCACTATTATAGACCTTTTTACATGATATTAATGAATTAAGTCATTCAGAAAATTTTAAAAATCTTTTTCCCTAAACTTATTCTATGTCGTTGGCATAGAAAACTACTTTTATGTTAATTTCAAAGCAATTATGTCTGTTTTATGTCTATTTGATTTGTGTATGCTACATTATTATCAGATTCTAAAGATGCGTTAATGACTAATTAGAGAGTAAGCCAAATAAAATGAGCTAAACAAGAAACCAATCTTAAATGACAAAAGCTAATTTAGGTTAAAGTTATTCAGTAATGAAAGTTATGCATTTATATCAAGTTATTAAGTAAAAGGACATTATCTGAGTTTATTAGTAGAATACGTTTATAAATATTTTAAGAAAAGTATTTTCACTTAAAATATTCTTTAAAGATAAATTGTAATGTATTTTAAGGAAATTAAGTATAAAAATAATCCTTTTATTCAATATTTATACCAATTAAACAGGAAAAAATGTGAAAAGAGAATGAAGACATAATAAATAAACTTAAATGCGAAATTTAATTAATTTCATTGTTTCTTACGAATGATAAGTTTTTAAAGTTAAGAATTGCTTGTTCTGTGCTTGTCTGTATTATTAAAAAGAATCTAGGAACAGAAGATGAACTTCAAGTAAAAAGTTATGCAACACATTATTTAAAATGAACATGAGAGGTAAGTTTCAAACTGCAAATAATTTTCAGAAATAAAATGCAATTTAATGGCATTTGTTTCTTTTAAATTATTTTTTTATTCTACATTTCTGTGAAAGTTCAGGTAAGTCTTTTAATAGGAATGGACGACAAAAAAATTAGGATATGGTCACTGATTTTGTAAGCTTTTATACCTACTGATCATAAGAAAAACATTTTTTGAGGTTAAAAGTCTACTGATGTTATGAAACTCGACAAGAAATGAGAATAATCTTAGGAAACTATAACCATCAGTTGTAATTGTTCATGATTAAAGCTACTTTCCTTTTTAAGACTAGTTTCTAAAGCATTCTATACCATTAGGCATGATAGAATACTATAGAAAGACTAATAATTTGATGACATTCTGTAAGGAGAATAATTTAATATTATTACACTTTATTATGTTTAGCCATCTGAGTTAAGTTATGCATTTCGTTTATTGAGTTTAAGTTAAAATAGTGTGCTTTAAAATTTATCTTTTTTGAGAAAATATCCAAACTTTTCTTTTAAATTTGTATTGATATAAATTTTATTAGCTCTAGTTTTTACCAGAATTCCTTTTTAACCACATTTTAGAATTTCCCATGTTTAAATAAAAATAGTAATAATAGAGTTTGATCTATAAATTACTCAGTAAACTCAAAACACTGTTTAATTTGTACAAAAATCGTACAAAGTCTCAAAATATATGATATGCAATATAAAATATGCAATATGCGGAATAATTCAGAAGGTACTATTATAGGAATTGGAATGATGTAAATTCAAATTTAGAGTTAATAAAAGTAACAAGTAATAGAATAGTTCTTGCGTTTGATTTGTTTGCTAGAGACATAGCGAATTTTCATCATTTGTATTCTTCATTTACATGCATAATGAATGATAGTTATAACTATTGGTTATAATAACCATTAATTATAGCGGCCATTTGAGTACAAGACCTATACAAAAAGTGCCTTCTCATGACAGCACACTAAGTAAAAGAAGTGAAAGGCGAAGAGAATAAATTTAAGAATACTTTTTACTGCTTTATTATTACTTTAATTGTAGACTTCAATTATTCCTAAACGGACTGATATTCAGCCATATTTTTGTTATCAAACGGCAAAACGGGAAACTGGCTGTATTATTTGGGCAATGAGAACTATTTTTTTTATTTTGTATACTAAAGTAGGAATAAAAGAGGCCAGAAAATGCTCTTTCAAAGCATAAACACCTTGCGAGAGCTTTCTTTTTTTTTTTTTTTTCTTTGCCTATTTTAATTTTTGATTGTTAGACTGTACAAGAGTAAAGGTATACTTTTCTTAAAATTTCTGAAGCTGAAAGTTATTTTTACCCGAAAATCAGTTTATCAGAGAAAAAAATTCTTTATTTGGCCAGAATTGGCGTCCAATCATGGCGTTGTTAACAGTCTTGGCATGATTAGCTCTTTTCAGACTAACATGTCACACGGGAAGATGAGGGCTTCACGGTGTCAGCTGGAAGGTATGAAGGAAAAGCAAATGACGCGCCTGGCGAGAAACGCGGAGGAGAGGAAGAAGGAAGTTAGAGAGGGTACAACTTGTCTCCTCAGTTATTTTAAATTAGCTGCCTTAAGATGTGTGGTATGTGAGACCTCCGAAAGGCTTAGTGGCCAATCTCGTCAAAATGCGTCTTGCTCTTCGTCGCAGCAATACTGAGCTTTCTCTAATTCATTTCAGACAATGACATAAGAGCCTGATCCGTACTCATCGACTCTAGAATGACAAGGAAATAATCAAGCTTTTTTTCTTTGTTTTGGAATGGTAAATGAACATTAATTTAGAGTCATTTCTTTTAAGTGTATCTTGAAAATAAATCTCTGGAGGAGAGCATTGCTAGGATTTTATTTCAGTTGGTTTCGATGTTCTTGTATAATTTATATGACAGATTTGTACTCTGTGCAATATACCACCCTATGTAACTTAATTTAGTTATTTTATTGTGAAAAATTTAATCAATGGAACAAAAGCAAATAAATATATTTCTTTGCAAACAAAAATAGAAAAATAAAAATTTCATTATTCTTTCGAAAAAGGCTCAATTACAATTCTCATACATTTTATTACATTAACTCTTAAAGCGGCTTACGATTCATTTTTTAAAATATGACTTGATGCATTTTTTTAAATAACTGCTCGTTTGATTAATTTATTCAAAGAGGTTATTTTTAGCAAGAAGGATACATAAATAAAATTACGTTATGTTAATATTCGTATGCCTCTAAAACTCTAATCAGCAATTACCGGTAGGAGTACAGCTGCTTCGCAGATAGGACCTCAGTGTCTGTTACGCTCTATCATAAGTACAATAATTAAATTTTGAGGTAACATAAGTGCATTGATTAAATTTCGGTGTCTTGCATCAGTTACTTTTGAAAGCATGGAATCTAAATGGAGTTTTGGGGAGTAAATATAACTTTCTTCTTTTAATCATTTGCAAAAAGAAAAATAATATTCTTGCATACTTTTCTAACTAATAAATAAATACTACTAATTACTAATAAATTAAATTAACATTACCTAGAAAATTCTCGTATAATAAGCAAAAAATAAAAATGTGAAATTAATTTCAAATGAACATGAAAATTTTAAAATTGTCAAAACCCTATGACCCAAATTATTGTTGTTGAAATATCGGACAGAGCTAAATAGTTAAAAGGAAAACAAATTGAAGAAAAAGAAGAAAATTATATAGTCAATTGAGTAACTTCAGATTAGACTAACCTCAGGGTGTGTTTAAAAATACATGTATGTATATTTGCCCAATGCCTTCAGACACCTGTGCTGTTAAATTTTATTTCAGATAATATTTGAGAGCAATAAGTAATACGGTTTTAAAAATGGGTGAAGTTTCATAAATTTTCAGTATATATACCAATATTAGAGAGATTAAAACATATTTTAATATAATAAAATCTTCTTAGCTAAAACATTCTTTTCGGGTTGTTTTAGATTTAAAAACGTGTCCATGATACAAGCATGACTAATTTCTTTGCTGAAGCATCGTTTTCCGCGTACTAGCTCTAGCATTTTATTTACTTCGAACCTCCGCATTTACAACGATGACCAAATTAGAAATTTTGTTCAGGTAGTTTTAAAGAATACATAATCACGATAACATCTTCTGATTTGAACTCGTGGTATTCGTCACATTCTAAGGTATGTCAAAAGACATGTTTTGGGAAATTTTCAGAAAACAGCACAATTTCCGACTATGTTTTCCCTCGACCACTTACGCTTAGAAAACATTATTTGACCTCCATAGTGTTCCGTGAAATTTAATTAAGAATCCCACAATAGTAGTCATACATGAAAAAAGAAGAATTAATGTTTGTACTTCATTTTACACTTATATCGAATTAATTTTAGATATGTCTAAGAAGGTATTTTAACCACATCCATCTCTGTGTATAAGTAAATGAGTTATAACTGAGTTGCATTCGTTTGTAAAATCACCTGTATTAAAAAGTACACTCAAATCCACCACTTCTATTCTCAGCCGGTATGTGATATTATTTTAGATTTAATCATTCAGACGCAAAGCTTGACTCTTTTCCAAACTTAAATGCTTTTCAGCAAGAAATTAAATGAGACATTTATATTCGCGACGAAAATGTGTGTCACCTTCAGTATTTAAATACAGTCAATAAATTACGAAATGTCAGCAATAAATTTGATTTTCATAGCCCGTTTAGGATAGAATAAAATAATTTCTAATTATTAACATTTAAATAAAAATTCATTTGATCTAACATCAGACAGTCGTTCAAATTTAAAATTAGTTCTATTAAATGGATACAAAATATGCTGACTTATTTGAAAAAGCATTTCCTATTTTCTTGCGTGCGTTCATACGTGGGTTGTAAATATATATATTTTTATGCTCATTGACAAAATTTAAACTTAAAATTCGATTAGCAATTTTTCTAGACCTCTTTCATTAAAAAATTTTGAAATAGTTTTCCAAAAATTCAGTTTTCGGGAAATTATTTAAATGCTTGGTATATTCGAAATTTCGAGAAACTTTTAGACAGAACGTTACTAAAATCTTTTATTTTATAAAACGCATTTAAATAATACAGCAATTTTACTTTTAGTTTCTCTTATTATTATAAACTATGCTCTGATATTCCAAATAAATTTCTTGCTTTCTTTACTTCTATTTTTTTAAATATTAAAACTTTAAGATAAAAACTTCTAGCTCAACTTTGACAGTTTTCGTGAAAATAAAAAAAATAGTCTGAGATAAAATGAAGTCAAAAGTTGTGTTCCATTCAAAACTAATTGACTTATATATCATATATTTCATATAACACATGGCAATGCATGTACTCATCTCGCAATTACATAGAAAAAAATGCACACTAAATTCTCTAAAAAATCACCAAACAATGCCGTATGTATAAATACAAATTTTATTTTCCTTCACAGAAAACTTGCTACTTGTTATTTATCATTATCTGTATTTACTTCAGTTTTAAACATAAATGATTTCAAAATCAGTACATGGAATAACTCACACAGCGAAGAACTCCTTGGTTATTTAATTATTTTAAGATAATGATATATTGCCATGAATTACTGTAATTAATTAATGGACGAACATCGAGACTGACAGTTGATTTCTAATGAATCTTAAAGTTTTGTTGAATGTAGTTTTGAATCTTGCGTCCGAACTACTGTTTATGCAGTAAAATAAAAAAAAATATTTTGCTCTTGAGTTTTGTGCTTTTTGTAACGTTTTGCAACCCACATTTCGTTACAAGCGCAAATTATTTGTTCAGTTTTTATTTAATTATTTGTTCACTTTTAAAGTTTTTATTCTAATTTATTATTTAATATTATTAATTATAAATTTTCTCCTGACAATGATAAAGTTAGAATTGGTTTCCAAAAATGACGATTTTGTGAAAGAATTCAAATGTAAGCTTACATTCACAATGAAACTTATTGTGTCTGCAATATAGCAATAAGTCAATAAATCATAATCCTTTTATAAGCGATGACATTGACCTTAATTTTTATATTCAAGTTTATTCTCATTCGCTTTTTTCACATTTCAATTTTTATAGACAGATTTTTCACTTTATAAGAATCCTATTTTAACTAAAAAGGAATGCTATTTTAATTTATAATTTGATTTTAAATAACAAAAACATTTTACATTCAGTTTCTTTGCTTACTTAATGAATTTTTTTTATATTATAAATAAGACTCATTGCATTACTTTTATACTTGTTATTTATGTCTATGGTCAAGTTCATATTCCTTTCCTATTTTATTATGTGTGTATCAGTGTCTACAAATTACTTTTTCAACTCATTTTGAATATGCAGCTTAGAATGCAGAAAGTAAGCAAGTATTTATTTGAACTTTTGCTTTTGATTCTAGATAAAAATTATCCTTCAGTCAAATAAATGTATTAATTTGTTTTACATCTGTACATCTGCATTTTTATGCTAGAATATACATGACGTTTTTACAAAAGATTAGGTTGGTTTTTCTGCTGGAGATTACAGTTAAGTAACTCTTTGTACACGAAGAACAAATTAAAGAAGGTCTAATAATACCAGATTAAACTTTCAATATAATTTTTCAACAAATGTCTATCTCGTTCTTGATCCTTGAACTAAATTTGTACAAAAGAAGTTAAATGTTTAACGTAGACGACCGCGTTCGAAGGAAATTTTTCAAAATATTTGTTATATTTCTGAATTTATGAGATTTTTATTGAACTGCACTCATACTTAAATATAATCATTAAAAATTGTTAAAAAATTCAATATTTTGTAAAATTTGCACAAAAACTGAAAAATTCAGATTGAAATTAACAAAAACATCAACCATCACTGGCAAGAAAATATTGATGATATTTATGTTATAGGTACTAACCATTAGAATGCAGTGAAGTAGGATAATTGGAAAATATTCATTCACTAGCAATATATGGTCAAATATATTGTCAACACTCAAAGATGTTTTAAAAAATGAACGCAGCGTTGAAGGGAAATTGGTGTAATCTAAATTCTATGAGGCTAATTTTTTAAGTTTTACTCTGTACTATGCTTAATAATATATAAACACTATGTGCAAAATTTCAAGGGACTATATAACGATCTTTCGATGTTTTCAAGGTCGCTGTGAACATACATCACAAAAACAAATTAATCAAAAACCTCGTATAGAGCTTTCAGATTAATATTACATGACATATACACACAACTATTCACGTTGTCAAACAAAAATGCGAAAACACAAAATTACTTTGCCAGATTCTCCAGACATATCGAAATGCTTAAAATTATTTCATTAAAAAATAACGTAAAAATGGTTGAAAGCTGCATCTTTAATTTTTCCTTTAAACTTTAACTTCCGGCTTGGAAGACAGTAATTTCTGGTTTGTCGTCTCTCAGAAAAAATGTTATATCTCCACTTTTAGTCAACATATCAAGTAAAGAAAAAGTTGTTTTTGATATCTAGTAATATGGCCTTTAAAAATTTTAAATAAAAAAATTGAGATTTTCAGCCGAACTTGGTTTTTTGAACGAGGTCGGGTATCTTAAGTTACAAAAGAGTTAAACTTATTTACTCTTAATTAAAACTTTGAGAAATGTAAAATTTAATATTTTAATTTTACGAACAGTAGTGCAACTGATCAGTTTCTTATAGCACGAGATATAAATTCTTATACTTTATAGCGAAATGTAATTCAGCTTTATTACAAAACTAACATGTTAAATAAATATGGATATGGGATCTATATTTGTTGACGTCTTCTAATATAATCTCTTAAAGCATTCTTTTATAAATTCGAGCCGTACAATATGTCTTAAGGTTTCTCATATTTATGAATGATACTCGTTGTGAATTCAGTAAAATTTAATTAAGCTGCGAACTAGGTCAAATTAATGATGATATGAGTCCAAAATCTGCAGATCGACTTTTTCCGTATTTTAAAAAATCTTTCCCAGAAACCTCACACAGAATGATAAAATTAAGTCTAATGTGCGATACCTAAATGCACGGAAACTCAAATTAAAATATAATAATTTATTCACAAATTGGAGGAACGCTAACTGAAAATTCAAGTAAAATATATAAAAGTCCAGTGAAGTAAATTAATCTTTATGGCTTTAACAGAAGTGTATAACTTTGCGACCACAAAAAATAAAGTAATAGTTTGAAATATATTCTAAAGTAATTCAGTATTACTAGTCTAATAGTCACTTCGATGAACTTGACGTAATTTAATGTTAGCTTTAGCATTACATGATA
>KK115279.1:772571-794304 GCA_000611955.2 Stegodyphus mimosarum | reverse complement strand
GCTGAGCAAAGAAATAGAAATAGCCTTTTTGGCAGGAAAGACCTTTTTCTACCAATAACTTTAACCCTTAAATAAGAGACTAAAATTTTGAAAAATGGTTTTATAAGGATTATATAAATATATATAAATGAACTGTACAATATTTGTTAAATTTATTATAATTCCTAAAGTTGCAAAACTCTGGAATCCATACTGTAGACATGGTTTTTGTTACGTCGTTGACTTTGAAGCTCATTCTAACAGGTTTAACTAACAATTATTTTAAGCAGCGAATTTATGCTTTACAAGCGTATATTACATTTACTACTTAATTATGACTCAGCTTTCAAAAGTACGCCTACATTTTAATGATTAATAATAGCATTTAAAATTCTTATAACAATCAATTATTTCGTTTTATTGAACAATGTTAATCAATTATTTATGATGATCAGTTGTTATTTAGCCAACTCAATCAAATATTTTATTCTTTTGCTTGGTACTGAACTAACCAATTGCTGTTACCCAGTAAATTAAGAGATATATTATTCTTTAAAAGCGAATTTGAAGTATTTCCTCTACAAACAATGATGCTTAAGAGCTAAGAGCTGGCTGGTGATTAGGAAATAATGTTGAAACTTAAAGAGATATTAGGACTCAAAAAATGGAAATAGAAAATAGGTCATTAATTAATAAAGACATTGCATTTATCATGCCAAAAAAGATAATACACTGTTTTTTTGTCTTTATTTTGCTAAGTATAAAACCTGAGAGGACTTAGTATAAAACGAACATGTATACAACAAAGGTTGCACTGATCTGCTTTATGTTATTATTTACATTTTCGTATGAACATGTTAATTTTGAAGTTTTTTAGATATAACATTTCAAATATTTAGTGATCTTAAAAATGTCCCAAGACTTCCGATTCTTAAAACAAAATCGTTTTAAAAGTAATTTGTTTTACATTTATCGGTGATTGAATAGGCATATAAATAAACTTTACAACCATATGTATTTTTAAAGCAATGTAAAATATGTGTTAAACTCTTAAGCTACATTACTGTTATATTTGAAACAGCGTCATGGATATTTCAGTGAAATGTCAGTTTCGCTTTATTTAAAGAGCAAAACTTTATATAAATCTGATATTTCCAAAACAAATAATTATAAATTGTTTTAAATGTCTTTCTTAGTTAAAAAGATACTAAGCTATGATTTGAAACTTGTTTTATTGTCTGGAACTAAATCAGTTTTGTTTTGCTCTGATTTTATATTGGCTGTCATTAAATAATTTTGACAATAAAGGGTTTATCATGAACACTATTTCAAAATGTTTATAAACTGTTTGATTCTTATTTACATGACGCATGGGCATTTTATACACCATAATCTTAAGCAGAAAGATTCCGTTTGCAAAACTTTAGATCTGAGTGCACCGAAATAATTTCTCTGGAATATTAATTTAAACGATAGTGCTTTCGTATATTAATCTGTATGTTGCCCGTATAATTGTACATTTTAGACATTATTTTTTAAAGTCAAAAATAGTTAATCCAAATTTTCAATATCTCATTTAATTTTTTTTTAAGTATAAAATTCATTAATATTTATTCCCCGAAAAATTTTAGAGATTTCATTCGGAATTGTAGAGTAAAAGTAGTTCAACTCTCCTGTGCACTTGATGCGAGTTGGATATGTATTTCAAAATAACACGGCTTGAAATTCAATTTTTATGTTACACATTTTATGATTTCATATCTGCTCCTTGTAATACCGTATCACCTAAGAACCTAAATTGAACACAGAACTGAAAGAAGAAAACGTGCCTGATAATTTCAATCTTGCTGTCAAATATTTGGAAAAAGGCATTTTTCTTAATTTAAATATTTACGAGAATTTCGTTTGTGGAAAGTAAATTAAGAGGAAGTTGGATTTCTTTAAATTTAAGAAACGGAAAATTTAATATAATCGGGAGAGACTTCAATTTACACAACTATAAACAAAGGTCCAGGCTGGTATTTGCTATTTTGTTAACTGAATTTCTATGTATTTAAAATTTGTTAAATTTTTACCCTATAAAATATAGTGTAATAATGTTCGGTTTTAGTTTAGTTTCATCTTTCCATTAAATATTCAGCAGTCATTGAATAGTACCTTCACTGTAACTTAACTTAAACGTCACCTTATTACATCGGAAAATTAATTATTGTAGGAATAATATTTAACTCTTTTTAGTGCAAATTCATATTTAAAAAGCATATGGATTTTTATTGAAAAACATAATAACTGTGCTGAATTAAGCCTTTAAACACTAAAGAATTTTTAAGTAAATTACAAAAGAAAACTATTTTTCAGCTTGGAGATCAGTTAATTTTATTATTTTTTATTCGAATGCATTTAATTAATCCATAAAATCTTATACTGTGATCTGAATTTTGAATTCATGGAAAAACGTAATAATTATTAGTAAATTGTTAACTAAATGGATTTTAAATAAGTTTTTTGCTCTTTCTTATACTGTAAAAGATTCTTTTAAAATTCTGATGGACACAAATGTTCTAATTCTTGTTAGAGGTACTGAACGTTTATATCATACTTTTCTACTTATGGACAGTTTTCATCGCAGTTCAGAAATGTATACTTAATGATAAAAACATGAGCCTATTCTATTCTTAAACAATAGTATTTTTTTAAATAAATATATCACTTTCCTATCTGTATAAGTAAATAATAAATGACATTGCATTTCTTTATTTACATTAATTATTGTGTTCAGGAAAAAACGCACACGATGCACTTCCTTTTATTTCCTTTGTATATCAGCTCTGTTTCGGATTCTTTGATATCACAGGAATTTTGAATTTATTGTTGTTCAAATTGTTCGTCTACTTACTTGCAGCATATTTAATGTTCAACAAAGTTTGTTTGTTATCAATTTTAAAACAACTTTCTTGATATTAAACTCATACTCTGCTATTATGTGCATTATTAATTAATATTAAATACTCTTTTACTTAAGCTTTCTTTTGCAATCATAAAATTTAGTTTTCCTTAAAACCTTTTACTTCGCATTTCTGCATTTTTTCTTCAGTTTCACCTTGTTTTAAAAAGTACCATCATTTGCCTTTGGGAAATCAAATACAAACTTGCTAATGTGCGCATCGTACGTGATTTCTGAAGAGTCTGAAGTCCCGATTTAATTATTTTTAATTTATCTTTAGGTTACTGCATTTACAATCGACAAATATTCCTCGTATTCATCAGCAACTTTTAATCTCAGATCCGAATTAGTGTGTAATATGGATCTGTATTTTGGGGGTTTTACTTGATAGAAATGTGTAGGCTCTTTACAGAATCTTGACAGAAATGATGCTTGAACAGAAATGGGTAACTCTTTACTGAATATACATTCTAGAAATTCACAGAATGTAAATTTCTTTCGAAAGAAAGATAAATCGATACTAAGCTTGAAATCCAGTTTGAACTATTTATACTATGTTTCAGATTTTAACATATTCCCTGAGACTTTGATATATTAAGCTCATCTTGTTCTTTCTCTGATTCTTTTTGAATTTTTTATAAAGGCATTTAAACTTTCCAGTTAGCGATAGTTTGTCTAATACATAACAGTTCGACAACTTATTAAGACTTATTCTTGGAAATTTCTCACGGAGTGAAATTTTAAAAAATCACGGAGTGAAAATTTCCGAAAACTGCAAAGAAATTATAAAATATAATTTAGTATCATACTTCTTTTTAAAAAATTGAAATTCTCAATGTTTCTATGAAATAATACCTTTAATAGATTTTTCATAAGCATTTCCTTCTTAAATGATGCAATATTTTCTTGAAATCATGTTCGAAATGAAAGTCCGGGTATGAATGGTGAATTTAAATTAACTTTAAGTTTGAAAAATTATGCATATTTAGCAAAAACTGAAGAATTTTTCCTTTGATTGGCAGTACTTTGTAATTAAAATTTCAGATTTACTTCGTCTTAGAACTGAAATTAGGTTTTATCTCAATAAACTTATGCTATGACTATGCTGAATAAATTGTGATGTGAGAACTAAACTATAATGGAATGAAACTTGGAGTTGTGTTGTCTGTTATGTATTTAAGAAATTTTCATTAAATAAATTTTTATATTTGTATGTAATATTATATTGTAACACAAATGAAATTTTATTACCAACCTTTTACATACAAAGCAAATGATAATCGCAAAATTATTAGGTTCTTTTCTTTAGTTACTAAACCTTGCATGTTATTTTCGAAATTTCCCTAGCTGTGCGTATTGGTCATTCAATAGTTTACGAAGTAGATTACATTTCAGAGGAAAGATTGAGCATCATTGTAAACTTTCACTGTACTAAATTATTTTAATTCCTTCTCTTCATTTCTACATTTGCCCCTTGTCTGTAATATACAGTATGTAGCAATTAAACTTTAGATTCATTGCTTTATTTATTTTCATGAAACAGAAATTTAATTGATTAATAAAAATTTTAAATCTTACATTTAAAAAATATGCCTAGTGCACTGACTCTGTACAAGGTCTTTAACCTTAAGATTCTCAGGCAAGAAATCTTTCTTCCTGTTCCGCAATTTTTCCCCCTCAATTTCGTTTGAACTCAAACCCTTTACTTTTTCTATCGAACTTATCAGACCCCTTACTTACCGAAACGACATTGAAATTTGAAAAAAAAAAGTTCAACTACCGACCTCGAGAACATAAGGTGCACAGAAAGCATCGCTTTAACAAGCAGTATATTTTTTGGTTCCCACAGTAGATAATATTTTCACTAGAGGCCACTGACAGCTACACGTTTTTCACACAAGGACTTTGTAATGTGTGTTCAGCACTTAAGCAGAGATGTCGCAAAAGAACTTATACTATCACAGAAAAATGTTGTGTTTTTCAGCCTCATTTCTATATGATACATAATTTAGTTTGTGTTGTGTCCCAAAAGTTCTTAATATTATTTAATGCATTTCTAAGAAGATTTTTTAATTTTAATCTTATTAGTTTTATAAATTACCTCTGAGAATGCTTTCAGCACTAAACCAGATCATATGCATCTTAATAAACATATTTTATATCAACACACTTTAACGGCCTTAAAAAGCAAGTGGTTTTTTCCTTTTTGATTTACAAATCTGTTATTTATCATAAATTTATAATGCAGGTGTACTACTTTATGAATTTAACACTTAACTGATAAAGTAATAAAAATAATTATTCAGTTAATCAAGGTAGTTAACTATTTTTAGGAAAAGTATTTTACAGATTCTAAAACACTTTTATTCAACTTCTAAATGCAGCTTCTAAATTACTTTGAATGTAAACATATGCAGATATTAGTATTTAGTACGTTGAATGAATATTTTAGAATCTGGGTATGAAGAAACCTGAAATAATTACGTGTGATAGTGTGAAACTTAGAACAGATTTAAAAAAACGTTCTCTCAGTGTTAATACATTTTTAGAAACAGGAATTGAATAGCTGTATCAATTATTTTCTAAGACAGCATCATTTTATAGCTTATAAACTTCTTAAACAGATCTCTAATAAGGAATATTACGTCATATTTAAAACGTTAAGAAAGATAATTTTCCAAATTCTTGATTTCACCTCAGAAATTTTACTATCTAAAAATAAGGTTTATTAATTAAAGACGGGAAAATCATTAAATAAAAGAATTTTCGTGGTTTTTAATTTTATTTCTGTTTTTACTTTTTTTTTTTCATTTTCCCTCACGAGTCACATAAAATAGTCAGAGACCTATTTTCCGTTATTATTAGTTAACATTTCAAAATGATTTAGTCCACTTAGGTACAATTACTTGTACTTGAATATTTATGCAGCTTATCAGAAAATATTAATAGTTTCAAAATATCAGATTAACTCATTTTATACCTTAACTGGTTTACCGTTGTCGTTCGTTTCGATTTAAATCCTACAACCTCGTTTTTAGTTCCTTTACGCACTTTAGATGACTAAAATATACTAACAATTATGTTTGTTAATATTCTGTATAGTTTTCAAATGCAAATAAACTGAAAATTTAGAGACCGTGGGATTCTTTCCTATTTAGATTTTAAACAGTAGTATAAAATCCAAAAATTTGAATTAATATTTTTATGTTTTTCTGAACTCGCTTCATGCATTATATTCCTACCTGTGACGAGAGACAAAAATAATGCATAATGAATTTATAATTAAACTTGAAAAACGTAATGTATTGTAAATTTTCAGAGATGTTTAATTTCTAACGGGAATAAGTGTAGATCATACTTAGCAACATAACAGTTGAAACATAAATCCAGACGCACGCAAAAATCAAAAGTATTTTTTCAGTAAGTGCATGATAGTCTAAAGGAAAGTACATTTTAAATGCTTCAATAAATTTAACTTAGAAATGTATGATAATTTCCTTAATGTCTTGAATTATTTCAGAAAAACTGAACACATGAAACATTTCAAATGAGATATGCGCTTCGAATAATCCTTTTCAAGTTAGGCCTTTGCAGAAGAAAAATTTTCAAATGCAAGGTGGATCAAAATACTTCCTTTATGAATCTATATTACGTATTAAGGATTTTAATATGTTAGGTAAATACATAAGTATGACATGATATTTAAAGAAATTGTTTGGTGGCTAATAATATTAATAATACACAAAATGTTAACTATGATGAGCTCTCAAAGTTATGATAATACCTCTTATTTAGCTATGTACATTAAAGGAAATCTATAGATACTGCACTGCAAAAAGTAATTTTGACTGAAATTAAGAGAACTACATTAAATAATTTACTGTACATAAATCATAATTTCGTTTAGTTCAAACTAGATTTAAAATGATTGCAGTATATTTGAAGTTCAACCTCTTCTAGCAGAGGCAAAAATACAAAGTAATGGTATGTTATGCAGAGTAAAGAAAGAATTGACCAATAAAACTATTTATAAATGTTAAATTCAAAATTTATATCCATGCGCATCAAATGTTATGCTAATTTGGGTAATATTTCAAACATTCAACATAATTTTCTAGAATTAAGTATTACACAAATTAAATCAATCAGTATTTAGTAGCATTTATAGTAGTGTTACAATACAAATTGGAATTTAAACTAGAATTTTCTTAATTTCTGTGCATCTATATACACAAACGCTTAGTTATTGATATAGATATCTAATTTTTGACATTAAAAATATTCGATATTGTCATTTATTGATCAATTAAGAATCAGATTACAAGAGTTACAGATTTCCCTGAATATTGGTTGTTTCTGCACGCATTAGACTGAGTTAAAAAAGTTTATTGTTTTCCTTTTGTTTAACACGAATCTGAGCCGTTTTCTTTAGATCCATGATTCTCAGACTGTGGTATATCTAAATGGGACATAACATGTTTTCATCCTGTACGCGATAGCCTTTAAGGAAGAATTAGGAAAATTAGTGAAACATGACACGATAACAGGAAAAAAAATGCGTGGAGAACTGAGCATCTGGAGAGAAGTTTTTATTTAAATATCCGAAATATTTATGTATTATTCTTAAAAACCTGTTAATTTTCCTTCAAAGAATAGTTAGTTATATTTCTTATTTTATTGAGTATTAGCTTTTTGACATTTTTAAAGTACTGAACAAAACCACAGTCATTTATGTTTCTCCTGATAGCAAGCTGAGTATAGCGTGCGAATCGTAGTCAGTATCACATATTTTTCTCCTTAATATCGTTGCATCATTCCTGAACTGTACGTCAATGATTCAGGCAAGCGTATTTACAACTCTTTTACCAGACACAGTTGTTGAGAATAGAATTATGAGTTTTCGTAGAATTTGGCAAAAATATTAATGCAAGTATTTCTCTTATATATGTTCAACACAATTCAAAATAGATAATTATGCAAATGTGGAGGGTTATAAGGGAAAGATTCAAAGTGCAGTTCATAATGAGAGAAAGCTCAGACCCAGGTCCTCAAGGAACACATACATGAGTAAGGAGAATACCAGACGTCCTCCAAAGTGCCGAATCCCCAGAGAACGACTCTTGCATGATCAAATATACAGCTATACACTCACCTCGAGTTCAGACTTGGCAGTAGCTTTACGACTCCCTGCCGCATCTAAACGGACCACTGTAGAAACAATAGTTCTAATTCTGTGATGGCAGGCTAATCTACCCATACTATCCACACCCAACTTATGGACAGAGCAAGGGACCATCCCGGGGCAATGATTTTGTAAACTTCGTGATTCAAAGTGAACAGTGAACGTATCTGTGGAAAATATAAAATATACGAAATCTTTGCTGAGCTTGCACGATATACATCTTTGCTCAAGAGTTCGTCAAGAGGAATTTCTGTGTAAGGTTAAATATATGATCCTGGATACTTTGAACATACATTTCACTGTTAAATTGGTTATAAATCCTTAAAATCAACTTTACTAAAAAAATTCTGAAAGCTTTCAGATTTTATATTATGCCCAAAGGGGCTTTATTTTAACTTTTTATGTTACCTTTATTAAGCATCATGTTCTTCGCCCTTAAACCTTAAATTCAATTCAACAGCAATATCACAAAATAATTTTAAACGAGCATATCTTTTGAATTTTCAATACACAGTCTCCTGTACTGGAGATAAAAATGTTTTTTTGCACAGTGTTGCCATTGCTCGCTTTGAAATCCTTGAGTTTGCTAATCGAAAATTTATTAAAGTTTTAAAAACTACGAAACAGCTAATAAAACAAATTCCAAAGTTGTACTTCGACATGCCCATATTCGAGTGGAGGATTACTTAATCAAAATTTGATGTCTCTAGGTGCCGTTTTTTTTTCACAGTGAGAGAAACATACATACATTCATGCAGCTTCTTCATTATTTAATTTCTTTAAATATAATTAAACATAATGCAGGTCTCTAATATTTGGCGGCAACAATTTGCGAAGTGAAACACCGTTTATACACTCAATTGCAACACCAAGAAGGAATCATCATAATTGAATGCAATTTAATACACAGTTGAGTGGTAGTGGTACAAATAAATGATTAAATGTTCAAAGCAAACAAACAAGAACAAGAGATCAGAATCAGTATTTTGTGTGGCCACAACGCGCCGCAATAAGTGCTGCTACACGACGTGGCATGGAGTCAAACAAAGTTTGAATGTCTGACTGAGGAAGAGCATTCCATATCGTTTGTACGCGTACCCAAAGTTCGTCTGCAGACGCAACAGGACGAGGATCACGAGCAAGACGCCGACCAATGACATCCCACACATGTTCAATTGGCGACATATCCGGGGAACACGCAGGCCAAGGAAGAAGCTGTACCTGCTGCGCTGCAAAGAAGGATTTAACAATCCGAGCAGTATGAGGGCGGGCATTGTCCTGTTGAAATACAGCGCCTGGCAAGCTTTGAAGGAAGGGAACAGCTTCGGGCTGTAGAACTTCACGGATATACCGGTTGCTGTTCAGATTGCCCACAATTCGTAGCAATTGAGATCGTCTATGATATGCTATGGCGCCCCAGACCATAACTCCGGGTGTTCGTCCACTGTGGCGTTCGATAATGCACTCCGGAAGGTGGCGTTCACCGGCATAGCGTCTGACACGAATGCGGCCATCATGGTACCACAAATTAAAGCGGGATTCGTCAGAAAACACGACATGCTGCCAATCAGCACGCCAGTCTCTATGCTGATTGGCCCATTGTAGCCGCAGGCGGCGATGGTCGTGCGTTAGGGGGATCCTGTATAAAGGAGTCCGTGCGCGCAGTCCACACTGCAGCAGACGTCTACGAATTGATGAAGCACACAATGAAACACCTGTAGCTATTGACCACAGTGCTGCCAATTGTCTAGAGGAAGCTGTACGGTCCGTCCGCGCCATGCGGACCAGGTGTCTATCATCGCGAGCTGACGTCACATTTCGGGGTCCACTCCCGGATTTCCGAGTTGTCCGACACTCGTCCGTCCACTGCTTCCAAACGCGCATCACTGTGCTGCTGTTACGCTGCACACGAGAGGCTACTGCACGATACGACAATCCAGCTTCACGAAGGCCGATGATTCTCCCTCGTTCAAACTCTGTAAGTTGTTCAAATCTCGCTCTCTTTCGTCGACGAGGCATAAGTACAGATTGAGTTAACGTTTACCACTAGCAGATAACCACCGATAACCATACACGCCTCGCTACAGCCGTCTATTTATTCGGATCCATCAGCCGTTCAGAGGGCGCTGCTCAGCATACGCATGCGCTACGGATTTGCAATTCTAATCATTTGCATATCATGCGCTACTTTGCATTTCCTGAAAATTTCAGCTCACTCGCGTAAGTCCTTCATGGTGCTGCAATTTTCACAAACGTGAGTGTAGTTAAACAACGCAAAATGCCGAAAGCAAAATTAATAGCCCTTTTGGGCAAATTGCCCCTTTACGATAAAAAAGGCATTTTCATACGAAATGTGGCAGCCTGAAAAGAAGCTATTTAATTATTTTACGCTGCCGAAAACTGAGATTAATTTTTAAATTTCTGTCGCGTAGTATTAGTCAACTCAAGAATTCGAAAAGCAAGTAAATTTGGATCACTCATGCCATGTTTATCACCTCTCCCAAAAGTGCGATGTCAAGTGTAGTTAAAAATCAAGCGAATAAGTTCTATCTTATAACTTTACTTATAACTTCCAATGCGTTGCAGGGTCTCAGTTATGGCTAGAAGGCTTCTTCACTAGACTGAAGTTCAAAAAATATTTTGCTCTGCAGTTAGAAAAGGTTACATATTCAGAACATATGAAGTAGTTGCTAGAATTTACATGATATATAATACTATTATTAAAACGCAGAATTTACAGCTTTTTCAGGATGTACAAAGTAGACAATACAGAATAAATGGTTGGTATTTCAGCATCCTCGGTACATAAATTTGGATGAAAAGTTAAAAACGAACATATGTATAAACAACCCATAACTCATAATAAGAGCTCAAAACGTATGCACTTATAAATTAGCCTTAAATCTTTTATAAACGCATAGCCGGTTAGACCAAGATCAGCAACAAGCAGGATGTTTTTTTAATTGTACAAGAGAAAAATGTAATCCCACTAGCGACATAGGTAGCATAATTGGTATCAGAGAACGCAATGCTTCTTTCTGTGCTGTTAGCAGACGAAAGCAGAAGAGTGTTTCGGGGATGAATGAAAGCTCTGGAAGAAGATCAACATATGACCAAGATGTTCTTAATTGACCGTAATGCATTACAGATAGTATTGGCACACCAAAAGTGGACATAATGCGTTTTTCAATGTCATTGCCACTGTTTATTACTTTCTAGGTTGCCTTTGTCATCTCCGAAACCTACTTCCAGAATGTAATGATGCACTGAATGTCTTGCTTGGTAGACTTAATGGCATGATGTTAGCTTTATTAGGTGAAAGTGACAGTCGCATATATAAGAGAAAAGAAAGCTATAATCCTTGTAGACGCGGTATGCTAGGTATCAACCTAGCATACCACGTCTACAAGGATCAATCTTTTGCGGAGTGCTATTAGATTCAACAACAGATGCAACCTTTGATACGTTTACAGGCTCCTGTAATAGGATGTGCTGTGTATTACATTTCTGACCAGTTGTATCGACTCATTTCATAAGATCATTCCAATGGGTTTAACTTCTAACTTGCTAACGCTCAGCAACACACTTGTGAAGACGCTAATTTACGGTGTTAAAAACACTCACTTGACTTTAGAATCAGCTTAATTTACTAAATTATCCATAGCCACGTAATGTAACAGACAGCAATCTTATCGTACATGTCTGTGACACCATATAATGCTCTGTTGAAATCAAAAATCCTAAATTTGGAAATAAAACAGAATTGTCGGATGCTTTTAAGAAAGTGCAGTGTTCATTGCCTACAGAATACTTCAAGCTCGGGAAGAACATACCCTGCCTAATTCCGAAATTCTATGCGCTTTTTAGGAATTTGTTAAGTTTTAGACTGTTTACCGGATTTTCTGTTCTTTCTGTATGTGTGTTCCGTATTATTGTTCAAGGTCAATGAAATTAGTCCAAATTGTAGAAACAGTACCAGAACCAAGAAGCTGGAAAAAATGGTTAAGGTGCATGTTGGGAAGCAAATAAAATGAATTTTATGCTATCACACATTGTCCTAGACCCTGCAGTGGAACTACAATTGCAAAATGCCAAATTTAAATAACAGCATTTTGTTGACTGTTTATGAGCTCTAAAAGCACCAATCGGTGGAATCGCGTATAAAGAAGAAGAAAGATGCTGTTTGGATGCCAGAAATGATGATTTGCATTCTGACTTCCTCAAAGGCCTTATCATTTTAATGAGAATCACAAGGTTGTCGGCATCGCTACATGTATCATTCGGATAACACCGACTGGCAGCGTTGGCAACAGCCGAAATGTTAAGGTACCACATGTGGTAGATCCACTCAGAAAGAACCCAGCAGACCGTTCGTAAAAGGCATCGAAGACTCGTTCTTCAGGCGCATACAGATCCAGTGGAGACCCAATCCACTGCATAGGCAGCTGGAGAGGATCAACTGAACGTGAAAACAATTGCAAGACGCCTTCAAAAAATACATTTGTGATCTCACCCGATTTGGCATTGCTTTTAACATCAGAAAATCGGAGCTTTTCAATAGTGCTGAGCCAGAATAATGTGCAACAATGCAGCCGGGAGTAATGAGTTGTGCTTCTTTTTGGGGTGTGATGGTCATTTTATCCGATTCTGGTGAACTTCTAGTCAACAGAACAATCATAACCCAGTTTATGAATGGCACGTGTGACCAACAGTAGGCATTATGGCCTAAGGAGCCATATTCTACGATAGCCTCCTTTTCCTACAGAGGTTCATAGTAAGTTGATAGCCCATCCATGTGTGAATGAAACTGTATACCTACAAGTGCTGTGGTTCCCTGCCGGAAGTCCTGGAGTATTATTTAAGCTGGGTAATGCCTGGATACATTCGGTATAGGTTATCCATACGTAGACATGTTCAAAGTGTCGTATTTGGTGCGCAATAACTTCCTCAGCTAGCATGGTGTAACTTTCAGATGTGCCACTGTATCCAAGATTTAGAATTCACCGTACGGCATGGACTACCGATAGCTGTAACGGGCATATCTGTTACGGGATATAGTTGTCACCGATAGGCTATTGAGCTCATTGCCGGACTGTTTTGTGGCATGTGTCAATGTGTGACATTATGCGGTAGAGCAATACCTTGCTGAAGAGGATTGGATTATCCAAAATTTCTTCAGTTATTGCCTTGCTGCTCTGATTTTGAGATCATGTGTATAATTCATATGTACCTCTATGTCTATGAAATTTCACTTGCGTTCAGGGCGTTCTTCTTATTTTGCTAATGTCATTGACCGTCAGAGTATACACGATATAAAAATTTGTCATTACATTAATAATGACAATCTTAAGTTTTCTAAAAGCTTTTGATAGAGAGAACAAAGAGGTAGTATTATAATAATTAAGCTTGAACTCTTTTCTGAGCCAAGCGAAATGTATTATCATCTTTCAAAGAGACAAATAAGTCCAAAAAAATATTGTAACATAAACTAACGGCCTTTTTTAAATAGAAATCAATCGCTACTTATTTTTTTTTGTTAGATTCAGTTAAATTTTCTTTTGTTTTATTTACTTTTTGCTACATTATATTGATTTTTAGTTCTTCATGTAACAGTGATAAAAGAATAAATATTATAATTTTTTTAAAGGCAAGTAAATATTTGAATATACTTTTTACATATTAACTGCAGAAACTGGGAAAAAAATTCAAAGCTGAGTTAATAAAGATAAAATATTTGAAAATGCATTTATTTTGATCAATTCTTCAACCCCTCCCCAACTACAGGCTATGCGTATATTAGAAAAGTGACAATATCCAAACAGCTGTGTAAATAGTTCAAAGGTCACCCTTTCGTTCGGCTTGGTATACATGGTATACGAAATCTACTAAATTATAAGTTAGGAAATGAAATTACTGTCATGAAGATAGCAGCACAATTTTATGTACATGTTCCAGGTGCTGGAAATTGCCCTATCGTGATCAAATGATTGACAGAAACAATTAAACCTGTTGAAGCAGATTTCTTACACTAGTCATGTCGAAACTTTTATCTTGAGGTTAAAAAAATAATAAAATACATCAAATCAATAGATAAAAAAGAGGAAGAGAAAAAAAAAGGTTTGATGAAAGAGGCCAACAATGTTTGCCGTGTTAAAAAACAATTTATTTTGCTTTTACGGTACAATCAAAAGTATATTATTTTACCCACGAAGAGCTCTAATGCCTTTAATGGAGTTCGGAAATCTATAGATAAGAAGAAAAAATGGCACTCTTAAAATAAATCATGTTTCATGATATCTTAATTTAAAATAATATGCTGAGTAAATTTTTGCAGCCAGGCAATAGGAAAAGGTAATTGTAAATGCCATACATTTATTGTATAGGTGAGAAATGGTTTGTAAACCACTTTATCTAAGCTTTTTGATGCTTCTGTTATTCCTCTAAAAGTCTCCATATAATCAAAACTTTTTTGGGACACTTTTCGTCATTTCATATGTAAGAATTCATTTACTATTTTGAGCAGTATATTATTGGCAAAATCCTTCTAAACTGTATATATACGTCATATATATCAATATATATATGCCAGTATTTTTAATTAGATTTCGCTCATTCCGTCCTGATCGGCATAGTGGTTAACGTTGCTGGCGCATCTTTGGACCCGGGTTTAAATTCCTGGTAAAGCTTGGTTATTTGCGAATGTATAGTATCTTTGTAGCATGAGGGTATTTAAACTACACGGCACGCTGATAGTCCTGTCTAGTAGAAGCTTTTTTTTTGGAAAGAGGGGTGGAGATCCTTGGAACTGTCACTCGGGGGATTCTTCATAAAAAATGAGACGGATGTGGGCAAAGTAGTAATGTCACCTACGTGTATGGGGCAGAAAGCCCATGCCAAGGAAGACACAATCTGCGCTCTTAGCCAAAATAAAATTCGTGATTTTTTTTTTCTAATGTTACTGTCGGTTAAGTGAGATAAATCACAACAAAAACAGATTTTATACAAACATTTTTAGTACTGGTATTGTTTGCTTCAAATTTTTTGTCTTGATTGGTGTTACAGTTTTGTTTCCAACTCGGTATTTTTTTAGAATATACCTCAAACTGCCCCAGTAATCTTACACTGAATTTATATGCCTATGCTTCTTAATATTAATTCTTCCTAATGTTAATTGCTACTATTAATCACTTCCTAATGCCCGATGTTTCCAAATGTTATAAAAATTAGCTTAAAGTTACCAAAAAACTTTTAATTTGGCATTTAAACTCAGAATTATAAGCAAAGTTTATATACGCAGAATATTATTACCTTCCAAAGTAGAAAACCCTTGCAAAATATTTAGCAAAAAAGCACATCAAATTTGAAAAGAAAAACATCCAAAAAACAAAAATGTTGTCCTCAATTCTGATAACAAATGATTCCAAGCTGCCGCTTTCTTTCAGGTAGATGTTGGAATTCATTAATATTAGTCGCCAAGCAAATAAAGAAAAAAAAAGTTCCCAAAATAATGGAAGTTCTTTCGGGGCGAAAATAAGGAAGAATCGATTTGCTGAAAACCCTAGAGGGGTCCATGTTCAAAGGAAGAAGGCATTTTTCTCCAGCATGCGTTTTAGAAACTCAGCGGCGAAGACTAAAAGAGAAAAAAGAATCTTTTATCCTCTGACGTGCCGTTGCTCTGCAAGCCGTTTTGCAGAAATAAAAATTTTTCTTCTTCGGTCTTCTTCCCCCCCGCCACACTTTTCTCAGTACATTGCAGAAAGCGCCGAAAGAAAACAAGGGGGAGGGGGTGTTATACGCTTGAGACAAGGGGGGAAGGCTTAGATCTCATGTTCTCTGCTCTTTAAGCTCGGGCGCCCACAACAGTAAGGCGGCAGATAAAAGAATGAAACGAAAATTTAAATTGCCAAAGACAGAATGCAGGAGAGGGCGAGCGAAGGAGATATAAAAGGTTAAAAAGGGAGTAAAAAACGCGCTTCTGGAAATTAAAAGAGGGAAGATAGTAAACATGGGGTCCAAGGACGTGTTAGGAAGGAGTGAATGAAAAATCGATGCTCGTGCATGCTTTCCTGCTCCCGCTAATTAAAGACTTCGTAAAAGATATTCACGACTGAGTTCCAAGAAGAAAAGTTTTTTGAACAACGCATTGACCGGGAAGATGCGATTGTAACTTTTTTTCTAAAGCTCTAAAAATTGAGCTCGAAAAAAGAGAATAACTAAAGAGGCAACAAAAAATGAATAAAACTTTTTCCCTGCGAAAAATTTTCGTAATTAAAAATATAATTAGGGAAGTCTGACTTTTATGCCGCAGGAACCAGTTTCGAAGGCATTAACGGCTGGTATTTGTCACTTGATTAAAAAAAAGGAAGAGACTCAGAAAAGCTCGTTCCGGATAATAAATACAGAAAGGATTTTCTGGAAAAGTCCATTGTCGTTCTAGTTTATAGAAGAGGAGAAAGTTAACGCACTTTTAATTAGAAAAGAGAGCGCTTTAAAAGAAAGATAGAGTAAAAATCAATATTTGCTAGAGAAGAGGAGGGCCATCATGAGCACGGTTTGCCCAGAGCATAAACAATTTCTGTACATACCAACAGCCAAAAAAAAATTAGCTCGCTAAAGGTTCATGATTGAGTATGAGCTGCCATCAGGCAGACATTTGTTGTAATGAGGCATGAAGGAAAAGAAAATTTCTTGTTTCGGTTTCATGACACTGGCTTACTCATGAATCTAAACATAAATATTCGCAAGCAAGTCTAATGCGCTTTTAAAGTGTCCATAGCACCTTCCCATCAAAATGGCCCTTAACGATTGTTTTTTAATGTTTAGTTCAGATTTAATTCATCACTTGACGTCCAAACTACTAAGCTCAATTTGTAATTAAGTTATTTTTTATTTTGAAGCTCAATGATGGCACTACATAAGACATTATAATAGTAATCATCTATTTTTGAAAATGATTGCCTCTTAATACAGCTCATAATAAACTATCATTCTTTCAACTACTAATCTCCTTACTCCAGATTCGATGAAATAGTAACTATTTTTGAAACTCTGGCAAGACTCAGTCATTAAAAAGAGCTGACTATTTTTATAAAGTTTATTTGCATAGCACATAATTGGTATCTTATTTAGATCTTTCTTTTACAAAGCAACTGTGATTAATTGACCAAGTATTTCACTTCGAAAGAAAAATTTACTTTCATTTTCTGTTGCCTTAAGTGGCAAAAGACTTACTTCCTTCTTATTCTCATAGAGGTAATTATTGCACGTTCGAATACATTGAGGTCGAAACTATCAAAAATCATTCTTAACAATGAATTGATCCACCTTTAATTTTGATTACAGCCTATATTCTTCTGGACAAAGAGTCAGCAAGCTGCTAACATCATGCCTGAGGAATATTAGTCTATGTTGACAATACGGCTGTTATAATTTCAAAGTTTATGGTGATGGTTTCATACTTACGTGTAATCTTTCTACGTCATCTTACAGAAGTTGAACAGAACTGAGGTCAAGGAGCTAAACTTGATATGGAAACAATTTGAACTCCAAATCATACCCCAACCAATTAGAAAACAATCTTGCATGGTTATAAGGCGCATTGGCCTATATAAAGTGGCCTTTTGCATCAGAGAACATCCTTGCCATAAACGAGGGTACATGATTCAACAACGATACTGAGGGGAGCTCTTAGCCTGACAGCTGTTTCCAGACTTATCACTGGACCCACTATGCTTTAGGAAAATATTCTCTAGACAATAATTCTGCGGCCATCAGCTTGAAGAGTTTGCTATTAGGCAATACGATTTTATGAATTCCGTCAGCTTGCTATAGTCAGAGTCAATTTTGGTACCTCTGGAGTCCATAGCAACTGCGATTTCCTGTTTATC
Organism: Stegodyphus mimosarum; assembly: GCA_000611955.2. Classification (NCBI taxonomy): domain Eukaryota; kingdom Metazoa; phylum Arthropoda; class Arachnida; order Araneae; family Eresidae; genus Stegodyphus; species Stegodyphus mimosarum. The sequence continues at coordinate 776,312 of KK115279.1, read as the reverse complement.
AGAAATAGCATGAGCACCCTGGACAATTCCCTATTGTTTCAACCACCGACATCATCGGTAAAATAGTTACTGCTGACTACCATATTATTAAACCAAGCTTCGAGCCTGAGGAGGAGGTAGAGTCATTAGGTTATTTTGAAGAAAGAGGCGTGAAAATGGGCAGTACCCTCGCGGGATTCGAAACCTCAATTTCTCACCAGCTTTCAGTTCTGATGCCACTGTAAAGTCATTGGATTTTTTTATGTTGAAGACATGAAAAATTTGCAGTGCCCTGGCCGTGACTCGAACCCTGAACCTCTCAAATACATTTCAAGTGTGCTTCCAATTACACCACGAAGGCGTGAGGAAAGGATTTTAATTATAAATTGATAGTTCTCCATCCGAACACGTACGAGACAATGAACCCAAGTGATGCTGCATCACCGTAGGATAGCATCCTGTCACACAGAATATGCGCCACACCACTCTGGTTTCCAAGTATAATATTCTACACTTCAGGCTAAACAAGCGCTTCTATAAATAAAAATTAAAAGATGCGTGTTTTAGAATTCTCGGAAATCTTTTACCTGCTGTACTTTCTGTCTTTAGTTTGGTAGCAAAATATCCTTAAAAACGGAAGAATTGCAGCAGACGAGGTTACAAGGGACTTGAGCAATCATAGAATGCTGTTTCTGGGCGTAATAAATACACTGATTTCCAAACATTAAGGAAACATCACTTGAAAAATAAGCCTATCCGTATAAAATTTGAATGTTTAGTTAAACAATAGCTGCATACTAAAACAGCAGTATGCAAATTAGTAGCTCTGTAGCCGAAATGCACCATCTGCGAGAAGCATAAAATTGCATGTTTGAGAGCAAGGCTGCGAATTTCGCTGTGATACTGAGATACGAAATCTGGCATAGCCAATTAGAAACAATGACCTCCAGGCATCACTTGCCCGAAGAACTGAGAAGTAGAGTTGTTGGGAGAGACAAGACTAAATCAGACAGAAGGGGTCAGATGGCTAAATGTGAGTCCTTCTGTGGTTCATAAACTTTGGCAACAAGGCACCGGGAGGTTTGTGTCAACGTCAAGCATGCTAGAAGGCTTCACGAAGGAGGTTTGTATTTGAGGCGACCAGCCGTTTGCGTGCCGCTCACGCCATGTCATAGAAGGGAACGTTTGAGGTGAGCACATCAACATGTCTACTGGACGGCTGATGAATGGAGGACTCTTTATGGATGAGTCCAGGTTTAGCCTTCAAAGCGATAGTAGGCATTATTTGATTTGGAAAGAACCTGTAATTCGTTATCTTCCATCAAACATCCGTGAAAGAGATACATAAAGAGGAGACAGACTCTGTATTTGAAGTGGTACCTTTTTGGGTGGGCGCACCGACGTCCATGTCTTTCCACGTGGAAGCATGAATGATCAGGCCTACAGTGATGATATCCTTGATGTATATTTGAGACCTTATACCGGAGCAATAGGGGATGATATCCTGCTACAGGATGAGACAACGCTAGACTGCACAGAGCAAGCATCACGGATAATTATTTTCAGCAGTATGGAGTGGTCAACTCAGTCACTTGACTTGAATCCTATTGAGCATGTTTAAGTTGCTTTAGGAGGCTGTATAGCTGGTATCATTCTCCTCTTCAAACCTTTTCCAAGCTTGCAAATGCTTTGCAAGAGCAATAGCTCTCACTTCTTATGGAACTGATAGGCCACATAATTGACAATATCACACAGCACTGTATGTATTGTATTTCTTCTAGGGGAGACCATAATCCATATTCAAAGTAATTTTCCTGCACCAAACTGACACGTCCGATTTATTCATTTTATACATATGCTAACTCCTATAACAGCATAATTTTTCAGTGATTTCTTTTCCTTACTATATGTTGTATACTGTGGGTCAGTTTCATTAAAGTCTACATGTAGCTTTTTGAGTAATCGTTATTTTTGTGATTTTTCATTAATTAATGATAACCGGTGTACAAATAATTGCAACCTCATGCTGTTAGAAACATGCCCCTTCATTGCTGTTCTAAAGATGTGCCTAGTTAGCTTGGCGAATGAAGCATGAAACAAACAATACAATTTTTATTTCAGAGATTTATGTTAAAACATAAAAGTTAAATAATTAATTTACGATTAGATTCAGTTTATTAAGTTATCTATCCCTATGGAAAAACAATATTTAATACGTTGTATTAAATATTTAATACCTTTAACAATATTTAATACCTTATAACAATATTTAATACCTTTCTGCTAAAATAGTTTCTATCTGCACCAAATATCGTAAATAACCATAAATATATAATTAAATTACTTTAATGAATTTTCTACTACAAATGATTATTTTTTCAATGTGCGCTAACAAACTATTAGCCTGAAAAATGTCTATAAAAGGATCTGGTTTTCCTCTTCGCCGAAATGTGCATAACAGCAGTTGGCGATTGAAGAGAAAGACATTGACATGATTCCAATAAAGCTGTTCTAGTAGAAATATATTAAGAGAGTTGCTGATTAGATATATTAATAGGTATACATCCGACTAATTTATTCAAGCCCAGGATGATTTCGTGATGAAATCGTAAATGAAAAATGATGAAATGAAATCGTCTAATACACATACTGCAAAAATGCATTCTTTGTAAAGTTTTCAGGGTGCTAACTCTTCGTAGGGATAACGGTCTTCTTTCTACTTAACGAATTTCTATGAAGTCTTGCATTTATAAGAATAGGTAGTACTTAAGCAAGTCGTCCTCAGAGATCCAAACATATTTTGGAGGTAATTTATCACTGAAATGATTTCTAAAGTAATTTAACCACCTAAAATTGCTACTTAAATAAAAATCTAAGGTTTGTATCATTTTGCCCATCCTCATTCTCGTTCTTCATCTGATTTCTTTGAATAAGCTGCTTGACAAAATACTTTACAATCTTGTAAGCACAGATCTTGAATACAATGTGGTTTGAAACGTATTTATGAAAGTTATTGTTTTGGAGTAAATTAAGTTTTCAGTACAGAGTGGAGTTTAATGAATTTCCTCTTTAAAATTAATTATGGTCTACCTACTATCATTGTATTTATTTCACTTATCTAAACGGATACTTCAATTGTTTTTAATTTATTCTCACCTAAGTTTTAGAATCAAGGTATTAAGCCGATTTAAAGTTTTTGGTGGTAGAAACCCAGAAGACACTAAAATATTTTTTCAGGTCACTAAAATCGAAATTATTTCAGCATATATGCTAATAAGCTAAAATTATCAGATATCACTTTTCCAACTTACTTCCTTGGGGGTAGTGTAAGACGTATTTCTAATTTCTTTTCTGAAAATGAGATTATTAAAATGTGTGATACTTCTTATTTAATCAATTGAAATATTTAAAGCAGATTTTTGAACCATATTTAATATGTTTTTCTTAACTTCATCGCATTCGACATTATTACTTCATATAATTATCTTAGATAAAAAAACAGCACTTTAAAGTGTGCATATTTATAACCAAAAAAGTCCCACCTCAAAAATTCATCCTTATGTAACAATACTGGGCATTCGAGCGAAATAGACATGTCTCCATATAATATAATGTAGATTCTAAAATGCAACCTGTGAGGTCTAAGAACCAAATGCAGAAAGTATTTTTTCTGAGTACTCAAAAAATTCTTTCCTTCCAAATGCTTTGAGTAGTTTGTCCTTTATCATGCAATTTTTATGCAATTATATATATATATATATA
>KK115279.1:752314-772357 GCA_000611955.2 Stegodyphus mimosarum | reverse complement strand
GTAATACATACATATATATATATATATATATGTGTGTGTGTGTGTGTGTATTACGTGCGTTTCACTAGCTAAGTTTTAAATACGCACACCAGCTTTAAATACGTTAATGAGCAAAACATATATCAGCATATTTATTAATCCACATCTGAACTGCATTTGATGTTCCTGACTTACATTGTTTTAAAGTTGCGACCATAAAATAGTTTTTTATATACGTCATTAAAACAATATACTTATAGCTTGTCTTAAGTCCTGGAAACTTATATTACCAAAGCGTTTCAAATTTCTTCAACGTCCTTCGATATTTATTGCATATTATTTGCACTACTAATTTCTATGTTAACTGTCTGAAATTAATTACCTCCCTCACTGTATTTAGTTCACAGAATTTTGCATGTTATTAGTCATCAATAAAAAACCTGAATCAGATGTAAACGTCTCATTGCTTTGAAATGCATTAAAGTTCTTCTCCCTATGTTCTCTTCAGGTATGCTGATTATAAGTAAAGTTCAAAGCTAATTAATCTAAATTTTAAAGTTTAAATATTTACATTAATTTCAAAAAAGCAGATAAGAATAATATTAAGAAGGTCGATTTATTTTTAATAATTCTAACAAAACTTTTTTTGAGTAAATCAACTCTTAATATCAAAAAGTGCAATTATTTACGAAAGTAAATAGTAGCTAATTGTTAGAATATAAATTAGTATATTACATAACTTTTAAAGAAAGACACAAACGTTTATTACTTTTACAAGTCAAATGCAATGCAGAAAATATTTGCTACTTATTGAATTCATGTCTTAATTGCTTATTTATAATTTATGTGTATAAGACTTCAAAATATGGAAGGAAAATGCTGCGAATCTATTAATCTAAATTAGAATCAATATTTTGAGTTGCAGATTAGCCTATCCTCAAAATATATCTACCAACTCTGAAAAAAATAAACAATGTCTTTGGGAGCAATTTGTCTGATGGTTTTTTTTAAGTAATAGCATTTATCCTGTCATATATTTCTTTTCCTTTTCTGATATACAGCCAAATGTTATTTTTTCAGTTTTCATTCAAACTGCTTCAATTAAAAGAAGTAAACAAAAGGTGCTAAGCAAACTTTTCCGATTTCTTTAAATAATATTTCGCTTTTATAATATTCTACCAAAGCTGAACTGCCAATAAACTGTTTCTCTTAGAGCCATCCGCAATCATCAAATTAAAGTAGTTATTTAATACGTATCTCATCATATCAACTTAGCTTATCTAATCGGATATGATCATGAGATCAACTGAACTGATTTAATAGAGTATGACCATCAAATCAACTTAACTTATAATGAGGTATAATCATTGAATCAACTTGACTGATTTGATTTAATAACGTACATTCATACACCATTAAATCAAATCCAAGTGGTTTCCGTAGCCGTTACACTTAAACAATACTTTGAATATTATCAATAACAATGTAATATCCAAATATTATGACTATGTTGTTTTATATATCTCCTCCCTCCTGCAGTTAAACTGAAATTGTAATAGTTATTTCATAGTGACGCTGCTACATCTTAGATGATGACAAGAGTGAATAAAAGATCGATAGTATCACAGATTTAGTGAAAAGGTAATAGCAAAAAAACACTGGTAAATTTTCATCCAAGGACATCCAAATGGTTTTTAGTGTACTTAACGTTGAAATCGCTCTGGTCTTCCCTATTAGAAGCAAATATGAAAGGAGAAATGAAAATAAATCAGTAAAGAAGAAACAAATATTCAACCAGTGCTTACTAAAATGGCGTACACTATTTATCATAGTACGAGTCTTCATAAAAAATTTTCCAGTTAATAAAAGTATAATATTCTTTTTCATTTTAGTTCTAGTTCAAAAACGTAAGACACTTAAGAAAATATTAAAGTATTTGCTTGTGATTCAAACTAACACAAATTGAACAATACTTAAATCACATCAACTTATTTAATCATAATTAGAGTACTTTATCAACAATTTAACATTACAGGACTGAAAAAATTCTTCAAAATGTGGTTTAATTGTAAATAATTTGAAACTGTATTCTTTTTCCTTCTGTAGTAGAATTAAACATAAAAGTTCCTATAATGTTCAGTATCTTGAAAACAAGATTTCTTTAATGAGCCTACAATCACAAGGAATAATAGCTCACACGGTTTACACTACCCAGCATCCCAAGTAATTCTTATGTGGGTACTTTAGGAAGACATCTAGCTGCGCCATATTACCCTCCGACGACCACTCGACAAGTGAAGCAGGCGCTTCTTGAACAACACGAACTCTCGCATCAAGAACTGCTATGTAATCTAGTGTTGAGTACCAATGGAAAGTGCAACGTAACCACTGCAGTTAGTAAAGGTCATACCCCATTCCTAAAGGTTCTTTGGTTTGTTGTTCTTATTCTTAGCCAGATAGTTTTTGTACCAACGCCATTCTGTCAATAAAGCCTTTTTCTGTTCGTTCCATATTATATGCATTCTATTCATATTTTTTCTACTATACTTTTTTCATCCCTTTAAGTACTTCAATGTGCCTCTCTAGTATGAATTTCTTGTCTCCCAGTTGTTTTTTTGCGAAATTACCCCCAAAATCAGAACTGTTGCTTAATAATAATGTAGTTGTGTATATCATATGCGTTCTTATCCTACGTACACTTTTGAATAGTTTTCTTTAGCAAAAAGGTGAAAATAACGCAGTATATTTATGATTGACAAAGTCATTAATTGATGATCACGAGGCACACGCTTTAAATTTAACTAAACTAGAAGTTGGATTTATTCGTAATTGTCCTAGCTCTCATTCATTTAAGCTTCCCTTTAGTGAAACTGTGCTTTAATGAAAATAACCTTTACATTCAACCACAGCCTTTATTTCCATACCTATACTCGGAATCAGCATTAATTAATGGTAATCTTACCCATTGTATTCAATGAAAAGCTGTACTTAAGTCATTGCTTGCGATTCAATATGTTCCTTTTATTCAGAAACGTTAAATAAAAATTTGTTTTGAAGATTTTATTTATCTTTACCCGAATGTCATTGTTTGCCTGGTTTTTTCTTGTTTTTTTATGTAGATTGCATGCTAGTATTCATATGTACGCTAACAAAATAATAAGAATCTCTAAAAAAACTATTTCTATTTAAGATATGCAAATAATGTGCATAAATACATGAGACTTGGTACCCTGCGGCGCTTTGCAATTATTTTTAATCAGTTATCTCAATATCATTAAAGGGTTTAAAATGAAAGTTAAAAAACGTGTTTTGCAGCCTTTTATTTGAATTGTATTTAAATAATAGTAAACCATTCTCCGAGCACTTTTAGACTTCAAATTTCGCTTTGTCTTAATTCAAATTATTTTTAAGATTTAGACATTCATCCCTTCCTGATGCTAATATTTCGCAGCAGCAGTCTTTACTTTTTAGTCTTGAGTTTTATTTTACTTTTACCTGCACGGCGCCTCAAAACTGCCTTGTCAGTAATAAGCCCTTTCTCATGTAAATTCATATCCTTTTGTGATGTAAATTAATTTGATGTCACTTAAATTACCTCTAGAATTCACAAATCCTACCTGCTTTGAAGTTAATGTTGTTTGTTTAGTCAGATTTTAATGCAAGTGGGCAATTTTCTTATATCCTTAAATGCGCTCGGGAAAAAAAAATTATCTGAGTTATACTTTTCACACAGTGATGAATGCCGAACTTATTTCATCAGCTTGCACTGGTTTATTTATCTTTTTTATCTTCAGCAAGTCCGAAATTTTCTATTTACTCAGGGGCTTTAAGCCATTTGATCTTAATTTGTGCGATGAAAATTATTATTAATATGCAGACTAGAAAGATATTAAGTGTTTCGTTAAGATGAATAATTATTTTCGCTTCTGCAATGCACCGAAATATAAAACATGAGAAGTAAATCTGACCTGCATAATTTACATAAACATATTGTAGACTTTAAAATCTCTCTCAGGGATTTAGGTAGCTTAAATAAAATATTAAGATACCTGCAAATATTTAACCAATTACAATTGATGCAAGAGAAAACATGCCACCATAGGCTTTATAATTAGTCAAAATTCTACCTTAGATTGATACTAATTTTCAGAAATACTCTGTAAATTTCCATAGAAACTGGCATAAGTGTCTATCCTTCAAGAAGCAAAATAATTTTTACTATTATATCAAACACCATTGCGTTAATAATTCGAATAGTCTGGTAAATTTTAACATTTTTTACACATAAAGCGAAACTGTGGTATCACTGCAATGTGAGGAAAGACGTGGCACAAAGATAGAATTAGCACATCCTTCATGCATTGCGCATTTATCTCTGGTAGCGTACGTATTTGAAATTCCTAAAATTTATATTTAGGCGTAAATTCAACAAAGCAGAATTGGCCATGATCTCCGAAACAAGTTACTCTAGCGTTAAAGGTATTTCCTACTTGCTTTCTAAATTTTGCACAACTGATGTTGAAAATCGGGAATGAGACAGTTTTAAAAAAGATGAGAGGAGCTCAAACTCTGATGAGTATGGCATAATTTCATAAGTTGGGGAAAAAGTATGAATTCTATGATGTGACATAATGAGCAATTTTTGCTTTGTGGTACTAAGACCACTTAACGGAATTTTTTTTCTTTCTTGAATGTGCATCATGCATTGCAAAATTTTTCTCTCACATTATACTTGGTGACTTACAGGTTCTATGCTTTTCGCTCCGTGTGTGAATTAAGCAACTTCCGCTGGAAGCATTCTTGAATGTTTGAGACAATTATTTTCTTTAACCGTAAATTTTTAAATTACACAACTCCAGTCCTTTCCTCAACAGCTAACAAGATAACTTTTTAAAAGCAGTTAAAAAGAAAAAAAATGCATTTAGACTGCTATCCAAGCGAGCGTAAAACCTCAGCCTGGAAGCGCGTACATGCTGGTGCAGCATCTCGAGAAGACATTAACCGGAGTTTCAGGATTCAGTGCTGCGAATATTCATTACAAAAGCAGAAAAAACTCTTTTTCTCTTCGCTAGCTTCAAATTTCTCTCGCAGCGGCGGAGCCTTGCAGAATAAAATAAATGAATATTTTGCAGTGCTTACCATTTCGTTTAGCTTAAACACTGAGCTTCTTTAGTGATTTCGTACGAGTTATGCAAATGCAAACAATTATGTACCCGTTCTCAGATGCTTGGTTTTGCACGTGACGGGGGTGAATGACGTCACGAGATATCCAGCACTCTCTCCATACGCAAACCGAGATCGGCCTCAAATTAAATAATGGGAATTTTATTCCGAAATTAGATGAACGAAGCGAAATTTTGCTACCTCTCCGCTTTCTCCCACAAAACGTGATCTACATTTCTCCTGCTTGTTCCGCATATGAAACAGAATACAACATTGAAGTCCTGTATGAATTATTTTTTATAACCTCGCCCGCTTTTATTGCGGCGATCTCTCAATTGTGCGTCTACAGAATAAAATCAAGCGCCTTATATGGTGTGCAAACAGTTTTACAAAGCCAGTTTCAAAGTTATGCTCTAGATTCCAAAATTCAGATCTGTTTGTTTTTAAAATTTTAATCTCCGTTTTCTGAGACTAATATCACTGTATTTTATTTAAAGAGTATATTTTATTTGAAGCAGTCGAAATTAAGCTATTAATGTTGTTAATATACGTATATAATAAATGATTCGGGAACGCAATTCACGGCCATGTGCATATTCTTTTGGTCTCTTATGCAATTATATTATACTTCGTTTATTGATACATATCTTTTTATTCTAGAGATAAAATGGAAATGACGATGAAGAAGAAGTAGAATCTTTATGTTATGTTTTACTTTTACGTGATTAATTATGAAGTCTAAGAAATTTGTATTCCCTTGGCTTATTTTCACATTCAAGAATAAGTAAGATTTGGAATATATAAGAAAATTTTATTGTAAATCGATTAGAGACTAATTATTCAGTTATTAATTAATATATTATAAAACAGTAGATTTGTATGCCTTTTTAGCACATTCTCAGATTATAAAAAGGAGAAAAGTAACGGAAGGTCATGAAAATCAAATTGACTTGTGATTATTTTGTATTTTTCGCAATAATATTAATAATATATAATATAATAGTAATATTTCGCAATAATATTAATTTAGTATGTTTTGAAGCCGGTCACTAATTCTACCGAAACATATGCATATAATAATGCGCTATATCTAACAAATCTGATTTACATGATCTAATAAGCCTTAACAAACTTTAGGTACTGTTGGACATTCCTAAAATTCAATGTGTCATTTTCAGTTTGCACATTCTTGGTCTGTAGTTACGATAGTGTGTTTTGAAAAATTGCTTTATTCTAACCTTCAGTTCTTAGAGCTTTTTATCCAAGCCTTTAATCGCTAGGTATTTTTTATATGAGCAGAACTTTCGTCAAGCAGGCAGAAGCACCCCTCTTTGCCTTTCACTCCCAAGAAAACCTCGCTCTTTTCTCTTTCATCCTAGCTCCCTTTTCACCCTCTGGCTTAGATATATTCTTATCCCCGCACAATAACCCTTCTTCTAACTTTTAAACCTTACCTTACTTTTTTATTATTATTTAAGAAGAAGAATGTGAATAAAAAAGAACTTTCCCAAGGCAAAGGGGTTCATCGGCCTCTTCTATATGTTTTTTCTTCACTTGTTAAATTCGGTCGATGACATCATGGTACACAGTTTAAGAAACTGAAATAATTTGCAAAATATTTTATAATTGCCTTCTAAAATATAAAAAAAGTAAATGCAAAACTTAACTGATCTGTCATAGTCAACGATTTGTTTTCTTAAAACTGAGTAAGCCAAGACAGAATAATTTGACTCGAATCTCGGTCAATGACCTCCGTACAAATTCTCTAAAAGTTTGTAAATAATTTAAAGAAATATTTTAATTTTAAAACAATTGCAATATTAATAGTTTATTCTTATATGAAAAGATCATATTTATTGTATTAAAGGATCTACCAATTACTCCGAAAAGTAAAGAAAATTGTTTAGCCTTGCTTGTAAATATAAATGATTTGCATAAGTTTTTAATCTAAATTCGGATTAAAGCATCTAATTTAGAAATAAATTCAGATTAGTATTTTTTTAAAAAAATTTTCAAAATGAAGCAAAAGTTCATCTGTAATTACTAGATATAAACGCTTTACAGGCAATTTAATTATATTTCAAATTTTACATAAAAAATTACTATCATTTACATAACGCGATTAATTATTTTCCAATGTAAAAAACGTATTTCTGAAACCCAGAAAATAAAGCCTTCTCCCAAATTCTCCAGTCCATATAAAAATTTATGCTTTGTAGCACTACAGTGCTATCGATCAAAACTGTATGTGAATTACATATGCAACTTTAACAAATAATGTTGCGTTTATCATTAATAAAAGATATTCAGATATAAAGGAAGTTTTGTTTCCTTTCAAAATCCCTACTGATTTCAGGAGTTTAAAACTTGAAGACCAATTAAATGCCTAAGACTCCACTTTTAGCTCAACATATCTGCATTTTTATTTCTGTGTGCAATGGGGATTGGAGATAAAAAATTTCTTTAATAGAAAATGTTAGCATTTAAAATTTTCATATAATAACATTTTTATGTAGAGGAGACATTATTTATTATTTTTTATGTACTGCATTTTTAACTCGTTTTTTAATGCATTTTGGTGATCATTATGCAGATCAGTACTTGCATGAAAATTTCCAGAATACCTGTAAAAAGTTAGAGAAATACATTTCTAGTGGTCCGAACAAAAAGTAAGTAAATATTTTTTCAGACTACTAATGCAGGGTTTAAATCTGAGCAAAGCGTGTTAAATTAAAAATATCAGTATTTGCAAATTTAGGAAATTTAACTAATAATGTTATTGGTCTACGAGAATCCACTGATGCAATGATTGATAAGCAACAGTTATAGAACTGTTAAAAAAGGATTCTATCTCCTATTCTTAGCGTTATTTGATTTTTTTCATCTGCAATTTTCCTGCAAAACACTAAATTAAGAATTTCAATGCCAAGATTTGAATGTCTTTAGAACTGGTTTTACCGGTAAAAAAATTTACGAAGAAATTTTGTAATTACTAAACATTTTTCAAAATTATTCAAATATGCAAATTTTACATTTCAGGTAACTACCTTAGAAAAATTGATTGAACACGTTAAGTGAAACGAGTACTTTCAAGCACGTATCAGTAATAAAGAGGAAAAATAAAGCGTTTTTTGTAGCTTTATGTTAACTAAACCAAAAAGCAGTATTAATACTTTTTCAGATAAGGAAAAATATATAAATCTACAGATGTTGATATTATAGCTCAAAATCGGAAGTTTTCGTTAACTCTTGATGAAAATTTACTAAATTGCACTGTTCCTGAAGTCATCGGTCAGTCTCTACATAGTCAAAAAACTAAAACATTGTTTGAACTGGTAGAGACATTAGGTTATTACGAAGCAAGAGAGGTGAAAAATATGCAATTTCTTCGCCGGGAATCGAACCACGGACCTCTGAAATACCGGCTCAGTGTGCTGACCATTACACCACGAAGGCACGCTAAGAATGTGGGAGATATACCTTATAAACTTCCAATTACTTCATATTTTGCTAAAATAAGGAATGTTTCATTTTGAAGTCTATATGGCTTACTCTTTCCTAGGCATGAATTCATAGTTAAAGCTTAGTTATTCAGTCTCGATGTTTGAAAACTTTTATAAAAAATGCAACTCAAACTATAAAATAACTACTGTTATTCGAAATCTAAAACAAAGAGTTTCATTAACGAAAATTCATTTATTTTCTTTCAAAAATTCTTTTAACGTCTACAGTATGTTAATATGGTTAATAAAACTCTGAAAAGCATCTAAAAATCAACAAACGTTCAGTAACAACGTGTGAGTAAACGAGGCAAAAACACTTCGGAAAATATTCAAGGAACTTACCTTCATACCCTGACAAAAAAACTGACTGAGAATACCAGACTGAGAATAAATTAAGTTTCTTTCATATTAAAAAAATTCCTCTTGTTTTAATTTTAAAATTTCGGATGTAAAAATTAAATGTTGGACAGATTATGATATTCGTTTCCTTTACAAAATCATGACATTTGCTCAGATTTTTAGCATTATCAGAACATTTTGTGGTCATTAATTACAGTACTTTTTTAAATATAAGGAATTATGCCTTATTTTCTTCAAGACTGCACATGAAAAACCAGTTTTGAGCTTTTCAGAAAAATATAAGTAACTGCTGAAAACCAGAAGATTTGTTTTCGAGCAAAGTGCTCCTCCATGCTGAAGAAATTCAGCTGTTTTACTCCATCTCCCAAAAGAGTAGTTGGAAGTTATTAAAAATTGAAGAACGGAATTCAATAAAACATTTCAAATTTATAGTCTAAAAGTTTGACTTCTTTGAATTCCTGTGACACATCAATTAAACACAAAATTTCGCATATAAAAGAAATATTGTCCAAAAACTGCTGATGTTTTACAGAACGTTTCAAGTATCAATATAATACATTAGTTGATATGAAGATGAGAAACTCTGTGATGAAGCATTTAAATGGCATTGAAATTAGCTTCAGGATGGGAAAAGAGCCACAACAGTAAAGTAGAGCACTTCCTTTGCCTTATGTAACAATATTAAAAATGCTGCTATGGCGTATTTCGGCCTATTCTTTAATTTTTAAATCACATAAGTCAATTCATCTTTTCTTCAGTTAGCTCGTTACTGAATTGGTCAATTGGCTGTTAAGTCTATTATCAAAATCAGGGTAAAATTGCAATGAATCAAAGTACACGTCTCTAAAGGAAGCCAACAAATTGCTTACCATTTAGGAAACGGAAACAATTGCATATTGTTTAATTTAACATAGAATAATGAGCAAAGCTGTCAGTTGAAGCTTACTAAAGGATGGTTAGATAACACTCTTTATTTCACACGATTTAGTTTTCGTATGGCGCTGTGGCAACAGTAACTGATTTGTTACACCATAAATTCTCAGTTTCTTTATTAAAAAAAACTTCGCAATACGCAATCAGTAAGAATAATTCTCAGATGTTCTCAAAATGACAAAATAGCTGTTATTGTCCAAACCTTTTGCGTTTATACGAAAATTTACCCAGTTACACAATTAATTATTGAGTTAGTACTGGTGCGCAACTTTTAATTTATTTCAGATAAAATGTCCCATTTTGAGCAAATCATTTGACGTCAGAATATTTATGCATTTGAAGATACATTTATTAGCCAAATTTTATATCTAATGAATAGTGTATTATTTAAAATAGTGTAGCTGTAATCATCTGACTTAATGTTATGATTTCTTCATCTTTTCTTGAATCTAGGAAAACATCTATCTGATGAACATTAAACTTGATTTTCTATTGAAATATTAAACTGTGACCAACAACTTTATGAAAGCTGTGCGTTATCTTGTCGGAGTAGCCGGAAAGAACTCAAAGAAAGAGTTCAAATTTATTATTGATGCGCTTTAAAATATAAAAATTAGAACTGTTTCAATAAAGAATAACTCATCTATCTTATATAACAATTCAACAAAATGGCAATGCTTCAGATCAATTTCATGATTCACGAGCTCTTTTATTCACAATGAAGTAAATCCCTATGATTAAATTAATAAATTTCTTGCTCGAATATAATTTCACATAATGTTTACTCATTCAAAAATTAAGTAGTGGGTGATATTAACACCACGACATATGGCATACATTTAGTACAGATGTTGTACAGTAAAACTTCCTGATAGTTCACATCCACAGTAAAATTAAGTTGCATTCTTTGAGTTATTACGATGCTTATAATAGTAAACAATCTAATTAAAAAATGGCTGCTGGCTGCCCCATCATGATAAAAGATTATGCAAGACTTAAAGGAAGGCGGGTTCATACTTACGTTGCACGCAAAGAAAATCACGCAGTCAGTTACTTTCTTTCAGTTTATCAAACTTAGGAGAAGGATACATCCACGTTAAAAATTTTATTTCTTAGAGTATTTTTAGGCTTATTTAATACTGAATCTCTTATAAAGTACCGCCTTTGTGAAGGATAAAATGATATAGATACTGGGATTTCAGGATGTTACTAGCTTATCATCAACTCTATTTAAATAACATTATAAACAATTTGTTACACTGTACGTACAAATATTGATAAGATTTTCAACCAGGATACCATTCTAGTCTTATACAATTACCTCTGAGAGAAGACTGTCTTTCAGTAAAACCAAAAACTAATGTTCCAGTTTAGTACTTCTTTATTTTCTTTATTTAGCTGAATTTTTAAAGAGTGATTTCTATATATAATTCAGTAAATTCAGTATCTTAGTTAAAATTCCTTATCGGAAATTAGTGTTCCGTATGTTCTCTCTCGCAAAGTAGAGTGATTATATATTTACATGTTTTTTTATAAATCATTTATGATACCTATTTACACATTTTTTTTTTGGTTCAGGTTAAAGCTTAAAAGTTTAATCTACACTTAGATTTACTATCAATAAATGCACTTATCAATATCTATTTCCGAAAATGTTAATTTTAACTAACCAGCATTATTTTTACATAGCTAAAAGATTCATGGCTCTTTTTGATACTAATATGGCAATTTTTGTAGCATAGTACAATGTTTTGCAAAACCGATGTTAGCCCCAAACTAAGCTTTGCCTAACTTTGACAATAGCATATGTCTCTTTCATAATATGTTTAGATTGACTTAAAAGCCATTGTAAATTAATAACTATTAAATGGGACAAACTGAAACCCATAAAACAGAAAATAATGAGCCATATTCATTTGCTAATGAACAGC
Organism: Stegodyphus mimosarum; assembly: GCA_000611955.2. Taxonomy (NCBI): domain Eukaryota; kingdom Metazoa; phylum Arthropoda; class Arachnida; order Araneae; family Eresidae; genus Stegodyphus; species Stegodyphus mimosarum. The sequence continues at coordinate 760,488 of KK115279.1, read as the reverse complement.
GTAATTTGAAGTTCACTGAGGTTAACTACTTTTGTAGTACATTCGGTTTAAAATTGAAGACATATATCTTGTCTCTTTTCCATTATATATGCTATAAGAACCTAATTTCTGAGGGCGTAATTTCCTCCAAGGCCCGGTTAACGAAATTGGAGGTCCGAGGTAAAATTTCATGTCTAGGCTCTTTCTCATCATTCTTAGCAATCACTGATGCGCATTATGCAAAGTATTTCAGGAAATTACTTAATAATTTACTACTATTTTTCCTTTTGAATTTATTTAAATAAAAAAGTTACATTTCATCTTCCTACATGTTTTGGTCCTAACATTTTAGTTTTTATGTGTTATAAAATTCGCATTTTAAACAGCGGTCTTGTTTATTTCTTTAGAAAATAATAAGATGAACTGAACAACCAACGGGATTTTTAATGATTTTGTAGCAAACCTCAATTAGTTAAATTACATAAAATAATGATAGGTAACAATATTACCGCTAAATGTTTCATCTGTTTAAACAATAACAGTTAAATATAATCCAGTATATGTCAATGCCTGCATTTATCAAAAGACTCAGATTCACACGATACCTCTAAGCGCATTGGTCGCATAACAGCACAGTTTGACTCAGCAATTTAGAGTTAGTGTATAAAATGTAGCTTTGCTAAAGGTTATCAGTCGTTAGTGGGACTACAAGAGTATGGTATAGCGCCTGATTTTTGAAGAAAGATAGTAGTTTATTTTTGCTCTTAATCTGATATATTTCTAAAACTAGACTAGAATAAAAATTATTTAATTTTTTCCATATTTTAAGGATTAAAGAATGACTGATACTCCCCTGAAAGGGAAGGCCCGAAGGCCATACTCGTTTGCCGTTCTGCTATTTGAGTCCTCATTTTCTAGTTAACAAAGATGGAATCGAAAAAAAAGCCAGAAAAAGAAAAGAAAAATTAAATAAAATAAAACATTACCTCCAAAGGGGCGTTTTTTTAACGTTTTGTGTGCTACCGTTATTTATTAAATATCATGTTCTTCGCACTTAAAACGCAAAATTCAATTCAACAGCAATGTCGCATGAACATATCCATTGCTCGCTTTGAAATCGTTGAGTTTGTTAATTAAGTACTCCTTAAAATGTTACAAAACATGAAATCGATAACAAAACAAATTTGAAATTCCAAATTGAGGCTTCCAGATATTCAGTGGAAGATTACGTTATTCAAAATTTGAGGGCTGTATGTATCGTGTATCCTTGTGGGTAATTATTTCACAAGACACACTATTAAACTACATGCTACTTTATTATATACAAAAGATAACATCCTTGCTTACGCACGCATAATTACAACTATTCGTATTCCTGTCTTAGTTATAGTTTTCAATAACTTTGCGCTTGGCACTGCGCCAGCTTTAAGTCCGATTAGGATTAAGTTTTCGATACACTACATCCCTCCCCCTTAATCACAACTGCAGTCTATCTGGGGGACATCGAATTCTACTGGACCGACGCAAAGGTTGTGGCACAGCAGGTTTCTTTGGTAACCTGGTTATAGCAACAGGTCCTGTGGATGGAACATCCGATAAAACCTTGGGCTTGGAAGACGATACAGACTCATCTACCTGGTGGCTATCATCTTTGGATCGTTCTGGAACTCCACTCTTAACAGTCTCTTTGGAAATCACGAGAGCTGAAGGTGGAAGTATGCAGCCATCATCAATTATGGTTCCTCCATCCCGCATTTGATAGACATATCGCAGCCATAGCTGACCACCTACTTTTACCGTGTAATGAAGCTGCCCATCCTTGGATTGGACGGTTCCAAATCTCCATAGTCTGTCACCTTGGCGATAATTTCTTACTGCCACTTTTTCGCCAACTCTAAATCCTCGGTCTGCAAACTCGTAGGTTCCTTTTCGAACTCTGTCTTCCACCCTCCTTTTGATATCTGGTCTCAATAAATCTATTCTTGTTCGAATTTCCCTCTTCAGCATTAGCATTGAAGAACTTTGTAGAGTAGTTAAATTCGGAACCTTCTTATACTGCATCAAAAATGTACTGAGTTTTTGTCTCAAAGTTCCAGGATAATTTTGCATTGTTCTTGAAGACTGTTTTACTGTAAACACATACCGTTCAGCCTGCCCATTACTAGATGGTTTAAATGGTGCTGTAGTTTTGTGTTTGATTCCGTTACTCTGTAGAAATATTTTGTGAACTCATGTGAAGTGAATTGTAGCCCTTTATCACTCATTAACAATATTGGTAATCCGAATCGTGCAAAAAAGGTCCCGTAAACGTTCTATTGTTCTGAAAGTCGAGCTTGATTTCATTGGATAGGCTTCTAGCCATTTTGAGTGAGCATCGACGATTATCAAAAACATATGCTCAAAAATAGGTCCTGCATAATCGATATGTATACGTTCCATTGGAGCGCTCGGGTACTCCCAATGATGACTTTTTACCTTATGTTTTGCACATTCAGAAGTTTTTAGCAATATTCTCGATATCTTTATCTTTACCATTCCAAAACACGTAAGATCTAGCAATTGCTTTCATCTTTACAGTACCTAAATGTCCGTGGTGCAATTCTTTCAAAACATTCTCACGGTATCTTTTTGGAATACAAACGCGTTGACTATACATTATACAGCCATCTTGGAGACTATACTCCATAACCCTTCCTTTCAATTCACCACCGCTTTGAAGTATTCGTAGTAGAGGACTGAGTTCTGCATCCATTTCAGTTTCTTTAGCCAAATCTCTGGCAGTGACTGGAAGAGTTTTAATCTGTTATAATTGAAAAATAGTTACATCATCCTAAACAGACAGTTGCTCTGAGTTCGTCGGTAATCATGATAGAAAATCAGCATTACCATGCTCGTTTGTTTTACGGTAAATCACAATGTAAATTTTCTACCTTTTAAGTACAGAAAACATTTTTTAGTTCCCCAAATGATTGACAAGGCTTCTTTATCGGTTTGAGAACATTTTTTCTCATTTTCAGTCAGTGCTCTAGAAGCATATGCAATTGGCCTTTCTGTTCCACCAGGAAGCTTGTGAAAAAGTACCGCACCTAACCCTACTGGTGATGCATCGGTTGCCAATATTAAGGGCAATTTTGGATCATACTGCATCAGAATTTTTTGTAGACACAATTCTTTTCTAATGTTTAGAAAAGCCTCCTGACAATTCTTCGTCCAAACCCATTTTGAGTTTTTCTTAGTTAGTTGGTATAAGGGATTTACGATTGTCTCTAATTTAGGGCAAAATTTTCCATAAAAATTAACCAATCCCAAAAAATTTTTAATTTACTGGACATTTCTGGGTCTTGCGGCCTTCGCAATAGCTGATATTTTCTCATCAGTCTTATGTAGACCATTAGCATCAATTTTATGACCTAAAAATTGTATTTCATCGTGAAAAAATTTACTTTTCTCTAAATTTAATTTTAGTCCATGAGTCTTACATTTCTCGAAGAAATTTTTTAAAATATTTAAGTCTGCCATATCATCAGACCGTGTTATTCACCCTTCCATTCCTTGGAATAGTCCATCTATGTAACCTTGCCAGATTGCCGGCGCTGCATTTAGCCCGAAGATTAATCTCTTATATAATCCCTTTTGTGTGTTTATTGTTAGCAATTTTTGAGTCTCAGGCTTTACTTTCATTTGTAAATAAACATGTTTAAAATCAATTTTTGAAAAATGGTTTCCCCCGCTCAAACATGCAAATATTTCTTCAATTGTCGGCAAAAGGTGTTGATGCGTAACAATATTCGGATTTATTGTCACCGAATAGTAGACACAAAGTCGTATAGAGTCGTCCGGCTTAACCACTGGTACGACCCGGAGTTGCCCATTCCAATGTTTCTACCTTTTCAATTATGCCCTCTTTTCCCAAACGATTAATTTCTTCATCTATCCGACCTTCCAACACAAATGGTACTTGCCTAGCTCTACAAAATTTTGATGAAACATTTGGTTTCAATTCAAGTTGAACCTCATAATTTTTTATCTCTCCTAAATTTTCGTCAAAAATGTCCTTATATTGTTACAATAATTTATTTAAACTACTCTTTTGAGATACAGAGATTGACTTTATTGAGGTCCAATCTAAATTTATCTCTGAAAGCCATTCTCGACCAAATATTGTATCAAGGTTTCCTTTAACAATGTAAAGGCTTAAGTTTTTATTTGGACCTTTATATTCTACCTTAACTGTAGTAAATCCTAAAGGTATACGTTTTTCTCCATTATATGTTTTAAATACCACACCTTGTATTTTGAATTTTCTTTTTCGAAGTTTGCCGGAAATTTCTTAAACTCATTACCGATACTGCACCCCATGTATCCAGTTCCATAGCTACCTGTTTTCCTGCTATATTTGTTCACTTGGACCATTATGGGCGGTTTCCTATTTTTCACCTCACTGGAATGTATGCTGTTTATAGGAACTGTGTTTTCATGTCCTACATCTAACTGTTTTTGTTTTGCTTCCATTCTTTCAGCGTTTTTAGCGCGTTGTAGCATGCCCTTTCAATGTGCTCGATTTTCTTACAAAATCTGCAGATACTTGCCTTAAATTTACAAGAATTTCTATCGTGGTCAGTCCTCGTGCATCGCGAATACTTCTTGCCTTTAGTACTCTTAGCTGCAAAGTTTTGTTTTTCAAACTTTTGTTTTGGAGCGACTGATTTAGATTTACCAGTATTCATGGCACTAAATTCCTTAATTTCCGCTGGTTTCCCAATTATTTCATTTGCACCTTTTAACACTTTTTCCATTGCCAAAGCTATTTTTAAAGTGTCATCTAAACTAATATTATCCTGCTCAAAAATTCTATCCAGAATAGCCCTAACTCTTAGCCCACTAACATACACATCCCGCAACATCGTATTTAACATGTTCTGATCATAAGCACATGGTATGGCAAGTGACCTTAACTCTGCCATATATACACTGATTGTTTCCCCCTCGTGCTGCTTTCGATTTAAAAATACATGTCTGCTAGGAATTATAAGTGGCTTAGGATTTAAATGATTTCTCAGTGTGGTTTTTAACACATCATAATCTTTATCGGAAGGATTATCAGGAGCCAGTTTTTTAAGAGACTATACATTTTTCCGGACAAACTGGAAATCAGTACTTTCCCACGCTTATCCTGTGAAACGTTTTGTATATCTAAATAAGTTTCGAATCTCTCTAAAAATGAATCAAACTGTTCTTCTTGTTCATTATATTTTTCGAACTGAACCGAAAGTTCAGAATTGTTCATTTGTGGAGTAATAGCTGAAGTAAGTCTCTTCATAAGACCTCTTTTCTGCTCTATTAACTCAGTTACGAGCTGCTGTGAATCCTTCGAAAGAAAAATAATTATAAAAGCTTTACCATGAGCAGTCTTTGGGGAATTCCCCTATCCAAGTGTATTCCGATAGCATTCAAACATGTCGCGAAGGCACTTTTATTATTTTCCAAAAATCCGACATCCTCGTCGACAGATGTCGTGTATCCTTGTGGGTAATTATTTCACAAGACACACTACTAAACTACATGCTACTTTATTATGTACAAAAGATAACATCCTCGCTTACGCAAGGAATCATTACAACTACTCGCATTCCCGTCTTAGTTATAGTTTTCGATAACTTCGCGCGCTTGGCACTGCGCCAGCTTTAAGTCCGATTAGGATTAAGTTTTCGATACACTACAGTAGGCACCGTTGTTTTATCATAATGCGAGAAACATATATACATTTATGGAGATTCTTCATTATTTAATTTCTTCAAATATAACACAGGGCTTTAATATTTGTTGGCAATAATTTGAAAAGTGAACCGACATTTATAGTGAACCAACGCAAAATGCCAAAACGAAATTAACAGCCCTTCTGGGCTAACGCCCTTTGGGCTAAAAACATCTCTGAAATCATCTAAAAACATTTGCGATGGCCAAAATAGATTTTTCCCTTCCCTTTTCATTATACTCTTGCTCGAGAGCAGTTTACCTTGACCCACTTTTCTTTTAGCAGCTTCACCATCGAAACCATTGGCAGATTGCATCATAAAGGTAAACTGATATTGCATTCATAAGAAGAAGGAAAGAATACTCAAACACAACCAAGCGTTGGGAAGGATTTGAACTCGCAGTGTAGAATACCGAATAGCAGTCAGCCTCCGCTAAACTCTGTACCGTCCAGAGTAACGATAAAAATAAACTGTGTTTAAAATTCTGTAATTCGAGATTGCAAATCATAAGCCACTTCCATCATCAGTCATTGATCTATTACGGAATTTTTCATTGGCATTTCTTGCTCAAAGTATTTCGCAAGCCTGGTTGACAAACATTTGATAGATAACTTCTGTACACTTAAGCCAATTTTTCTTTCTATCTCTACAATAACCTGCATTTTTTTTATTAAATTTTGTAAGATTTACTTATATTCTTATTAGATATATATGTATTTAGCACAAAGACTGTCTTTTTTGTGGTGTATGCTTTTATATAAAATCTACTGGGAGTCAGCTATGTAAAAGCATTTTAAAAAGTGTTACCTGTTTTCTTTTCACAATTGAAATCATTGCAGTTTTATTGACTCATGTTACTTCGTGAATATAATAAATACGAATTTTAAATCCAAGTCTACGTTTACAACCTTTTCCATTTATAAAACATATTTGTAAACTGATATTTGCATAGCTGTAAGCTCTACTCTGTTCAAAGTTTCGAGAGAACGTCAAAGTTACATTGGTGTGTAATTTGCAACACCTGAATTTGCTGATCAGAGAGCATTAGAATACCCTGTTCAAAAGATAAGTATGATGTTACAGAATACAGAATAGCGTGATGCATATCATAGCAGGTGAAGTTAAAGTAACTTTCAACCAATATCGCATTTTGAGCAAAGAATCAGAAAAAAGCCCTCTTTTATGTCATAGCCATTTTATTTGCCAGATTTTTTTTGATATAGATAGGGATTTACCTCTGATCCCGCAGTTCTCTCTGATCAAGATGGTTTCAAAGGGTAAAACTTTTTGACAATTCAAGTTATCCAAAATGGCCTCACAAACCTGGCTATGATATATACTAAGAGTTATTTTCTGAGTACTGCCTGGAATGCCAGGACCCTTAAACCAAATGTCCGTTCCGGTCAATTTTTCTTAAGAGAATGATTAAGTAATAATAACCACTTTAACTTTTTAAATAGTACTGCCCTTCAAGTATTTTCCGAAAACTTCTTAAAGTCTAAAACTAATATCTAATCATGGCAAATGAAAATGAAAGTAATGTTTGTAATTTTACATTGCCAGCAAAAGCAATTTCATATATCGCCACAGAAATGTAATACGTTGTAAAGAATAATATATAAAGAATAAAATGCAATTGTATATACCTGAAGTAAACTAGAATACAAATGCCAAAGTTTCGATTTCAGATTGCTTTACGCGGCTTTTGAATATATTAAGTTCCAATTTCTTGTTTAACATAAATTTGTTATCTTAATAATTGCAGTATACAATATTAATAGTAATATCATTTACTGAAATCCAAATGTGACGTTAATTTATTTTCTTTCCTTCCTAAATTTCTGCAAATTTACATATTTCATGCAAATGAGATAAAAATTTAAGAGTGAATTAATATTTGCAGGTATTATTTTATGACTGCCAATATTCATTTCAAACAAATGGAAGAGAAGGCTTTGCTTTTCTCAAAAGATACAAACGAATTAATCTTTTATCTTATACTGAAATATACTTCTATTGAAATATTAGTTTATTTACAAGGGATATCACCCTTCTTTTGTTACATGAATGTGCTAGGTTTACGTATTTAATATATGAACTGTACAAATATCTAAGAGACAAACGTGCAGTAATAATTTACCTAAAAAGTTAATTAGATTCATATCTCTCTTATAAAATTAATCACCATTCAATTGCTTTTAAGCGCAAGGAGAAATGTCACTTCAGCTCCTTACCTACCTCTTCCGTAAAAATCTCTCCCCTTTTTTCCGCAGAATTTTCCTGATCAAGTTGGTTAAAGAGGCATCAACTTACCCATCGGATGTGCTTTGTAAATATTCTTGTTGTTCGACTCTCTTTTCGCGTCTTTTAGGCGATATCTATTTTAGTTTTGTTGATTTGATTTATGCTGATTCGAGTTCTTGGTACAAGCACTCTTTC
>KK115279.1:643216-752155 GCA_000611955.2 Stegodyphus mimosarum | reverse complement strand
CAACTCCTCCATCTTCATTTAATTGGAGTGAGGTAATTAAAACAGCAGATCAACTGCTTAGCTGAATTCGCTTTGCCACTAACTGCTATTGACCAGTTCAAACCAAGCAGACCTTAGTCGTGATTGAAGATCATCAGGTGTTTCCTTCTCTCCTAACCTAATTAAGTACACCAATTCGCTTGCTATGCTTTCAAATCAAAGCTTCTTTAAGGTGTTTATTAGTTTCACTTTTAATTTTCTTTAATTTGTGAGAAACACAATGTCCAAGATCATGTAAACTTTCAGAACAGCAGCTGGTATCTCAGTTTTAGGAAACTACGCTTAACAACAGCAATAATCTTAATATAAGATCTGCAAGAAAATGTTAATCCTAATTTTGTTACTTTTAGAGATTAATTTTAGAGATTTATTTATTAACTTATCCTAAACCAGAAGATTTAACGCTTTTCTGGGGTTTTTCTTTGACCTTTTAATTTGGGTCAACAGTTGCTGCATTTTGAGACTGCATTGCTTTGACTGTTATGACTACTTAATAAACTCAAAAATCATGTTTATGGCATTTGAGTAATTTATGTTCGAGCATTCGGAAAATAAGCAGTTACACTCATGTCCATAAATTAAGGATAATTCGAAGTCACGCGGAAATCGAACTCTAAAATAAATATATCACCTGTAAAATCACTACACACATCTTCAAGAATCATATGCAAATTTCAGGAAGTAACCAGATGACACCGATGGTATGTCACAATGACGAGAGTGTAAGAGAGTGATATATGATATATAAGGAATACAGGCAAAGAAGTAAAATTGTTCGCAGGCGCTTCATAAGCATTTCAGTGCAATAACCGAATAGTTATGACACAAACGACGCATTTGGATGATTTTTTACGTGGTAGAATTATCGGCCGTCTGGAATGTGGGCATACCCAACTGGAAGTATCAGAAGAACTCGGAATTGGCCAGAGTGTCATCTCCAGGCTTTGGCAACAATTCCAAGATGATGGTAATGTGAGTAGACGTTACAGCACAGGTCGCCCCAGAGTTACAACGCCGAATGAGGACCGGTATTTGGCAGTTACTGCCAAAAGAAACAGGCAGAGAACAGCCAAAGACCTGTGTCGTCAGCTCTCTTCAGCCAGTGGTACGACAATTTCAAGGCAGACCTTGTACAGACGCTTAGGGCACATTGGTCTATATGCTCGTAGACCTGTCAGATGCGTTCCACTTACTGCAACTCACTGTCGCCTACGGTTAGCCTGGAGTAGAGAGCATGCATTGTGGACACCGCAACAGTGGGCTTGCGTGATGTTTTCCGATTCCGGTTGTTCCGGTTTAGCTTGCAGTCTGATTCTCGCCGGACTTTCATATGGCGAGCTCCAGGTACCCGCTGCCACCAAGAAAACATCATTGAACGACACCGTTACGGTGGTGCAGGAGTGCTCGTTTGGGGTGGAATTATTCTGGGTTCCAGAACTGACCTGCATGTTCAAATTGGAACCATGACAAGCCAAATCTATCGGGACGTCATTCTAGAACAACATGTACGTTTGTTTCGGGGCGCCATGGGCGCACAGTTTGTGTTTATGGGTGACAACACCCGTCCTCACCGTGCAAACATCGTAAGCGAATGCCTTCAATTGGAGGATATCACCCGTATGGACTGGCCGGCATTCTCGCCGGACTTGAATCCAGTAGAGCACCTGTGGGACACTTGGCCAACGAGTTGCAGCCCGTCAACTTCCTCCTACATGTCTACCGGAACTTCAGAGAGCATTGCTTTTTGAGTGGTGTAATATCCCCTAGATTAGGTCGATAATTTGATACTCAGCATGCCTAGGCGTTGTACGGACTGTATTGCATCGTCTGGGAGACATGGAGACATACAGTGTATTAACAATTGTACCAACAATGTAATATTGTTTTTTTTTGTAAACAGGTTTTTTTTGTAATTTGCTCCAGGGAGAAAAAATCGCTAAGTTTTTTAATAATATCAAACATATAGCATCTTTTTTGCTCTTTACGCTTTGTGTAGTAAATAAGCTTTAAAAATAAGTCAAATTTGTTTTGCTTCTAACTCTTCCTTTGCCTGATTTTGCATTATCCTTAATTTATGGACATGAGTGTATTTATTAAGAGCTAGGCAAACTTGTGAAATTTATGTCAGATTAATATATTATATCATAGTGGTCGAATATAGGTCTATGCACCTGTGTATATTTTTATTTATTCAATTGCATGTAGTGCCATTAAATTCGCTATTTCTACATCCATGACAACGACGCTCATCTATGCACCGCAAAGGACGATAATATTCGTCCATAAGGCTAACAACATTCATTCATAGGAGTAATTTGTTAGATGGCTTCCTTGAAGGTGAGGATATGAATTGGATAGATTGGCAAGCCAGATTTTAGCCTTAAACCTGCAGAACATGTCCGGTACTCCCTTGGGAGCGATTTCGCAACGAGTCCTCAATCCCAGAACTCTCCATGATCTGAAAAAAGCATTGCTGGAGTGGGGCCGACTACCAAAGGGCTTTATAGATTGTCTTATTTCTAGTATCAATCACATTTGAGAGGTGTATGACTAATTATAGGGGACTTCTGATACCCCCCGCTTTGTTTTAACACAATAACTATGTTTTAATACAATTGCAGCTCTTGAGAATGATCTTAACATTTCGGAGCTACAGGTGGAGTTTGTAATATTGTAGATGACGATTTAAAGAGTTCGTTGTATTTGTAGGAATTTCAACAAATCTTTGAATTTAAAGTAACAGTGCGGCTATGAAAAGACTCTGGATCAAGACAAACAGCATCAGCTAATAGGAATGATTTTACCTGATAGGGATAAAAACATTGCTTCAAGTAATGTCAAAATTCAGCTCTGATGCCTCAACAAATATCAACATTATAATTGAGGAACGTCCCTTTCATTAACAAACTTTAGAATTCAATAACTAGGCAGAGTATCCATAATCAATGTACGACATAGACTGTGCAATTCACATCGGCTTGGTTATTCTGATGCTGGACATTGATACCTGAACATGAAAGACTTGCACAGCCAGTCATATTTCTCAGCTGCTTCTTGTAGCTGGAAGGATCTTTATGTGGACAAAATGCTCCGAATCTATAGATTCTACATGACAAAAGAAGACTGTAAACGCAGTGATGGCTCCCTAATGGTGTGGGGTTTATTAAATTGGCATTTATAGGGGCTTTGGGCACGTCTATAAACATGTCTGATAGGTCAGCACTATACACCTATCTGAGTAGCAGCGACTCATAACTTGAATTTATTCTGCTGGGTTTGACATCTTCTAATGGGATAATATGCAGCTCACAAATCTAGAGGTATCATATTGTGATTACGGAATACCCACTTACCTGAGTTAAAATTCTTGCCGTGACCTCTTAAGTCACCAGATCTGAACCATTCTGTATGCAGGTGACAGGTGAGAGCGGGTTCGGACACCCGGACGGCTTACTAGGACTATTCGGTTATCGTCTAGAATCCGCAACTACACAAAGAAAAGAGTCTCTGGCGCCCCAGAATGAAGCAGAAAACCGATTAAACAAAATTTTGGAGCAAATTCAGGATGCGGATAAGTTGAATTTCGTATGAGGTAGGTATTTCCTCACATGAGGTGATTTGGCATGGCGAATGAATTTCAATCCAAAATACTTAATTGACTTTGATTTTCCTACCATTCCAATCACTTCGTAGCTATTTCTAAACATTTAAGAACTTGAATGCTCAGTAAGTATTGCTTTATTATTGCAACAAGCGTTTTTATTTCCTTCGATTTCTTGCTTATTTTCAACAAATGACATGAAATAATCATCATTTGAATTTTCTAGCTAGAATCATTCTTTTCGTCATTCAATCGTTCTTTCTTTCTTATTACAATTTAGATTTATTTTAAGCTTCGTATCATCTGTTTTGAATTCTGTATTTTCACTACCACATTGTGTAATTTTATTATCGTTTTCTTTTATTTTATTTAAACTTTTGTTCCAAAATATCTTCAACTTCGAAACTTCTCAAAGATTCTAGGAATCCATGGCCATCATGCCAGAAAAAATTAAAACTTTTCTTCAAATCGATCCTTTTTGCAATCTGACTCTATAAACTGAAGTATTCGTTCAACTAAATGGACAATTAAGAAAAGCTAAACAAAAGAAAATTGGTCTTCTGAGTTTCTTCAATGAATTTTTGGGCATGTCACCAAATTACGAGTGAGATAAATCTTACAAAATAAGTAGCATAATATTACAAAAGAAAATAACCATTATACAAGGCACACTGAAAGCACACTGATACAAATTCATTAATTGTACATCTAATCTGTTTCAGCTTATTTTCATACTGTTTTATAATAATTCAAATCCAATTTCTCTGCTACAATGACAACATTCTATCGAAATTGGTTCAAATTTATCCTATGGCACTACTTAACTAATTTCCCTGATGAAACGAGATAATGGTTTTTGCAATTTTTCTGCAGAAAAGATTTTCATTGAATGTTTAAACTGTTTCGGTAATTTTGCTTTTTTATTTTTAAGCACATTTAAACCTCGCTGAAGAAACTAAACCATCTTATAACTAAAAAATATTTAGTTATAAGATGTCCAATTTCCTGCATATTTAATGTTATTCTATACGACTAGAAATTCGAATATCATGAACTTTGTGCATATCTTCCAATGTAAATGCATTTTATAGTTTTCATGATTTTTGCAAGTTTTAACTGAAACATTATTAATTCTGAAAATCACCTATGTTTAGTATGTTAGAATGCATATGTCTACCTATTTTAGAACAGCAGAAAACGTTAACGTTCTTTTTACCTTCATGACCCTTTCTTTGTGTTCTAAGTAGAGGGGAAGCAGGTATAACAAATATATCTTGGAGGATCAGGACACATAACAAGCATATCTTAGGACATCATATGGTAACTATTACCACTGAATAATAATAAAAAAAACTAAATGAGTTCTCCGATTCCATTCAATTTCTTTGACTTAGCTGTCAGACGGAGTTCTGTTCAAGACTGATTCTACGATGAAAATTTTTTAATTTTTATTATTCATGGAAAGAAGTAGTGAATAGATTCTCATGTGCATGGGGTTACACAGGTGATTCTTCTTTTAAGAAAAAGTTTTCATCCTTGTGGGTTTGTTTTGTATTTAAACCTCTGTCGAAATTCTGTCTTCTGAATGAGAGGTTTTCATGCTTTAAACCTTTTGCAAGATTTAGGAGGCTTTTTATAAGAACTATTGCAGCTTTACTTTGCATAACGGATTAGTAGCGATAATATCTTGACATTTAAATTTTCCAGAACGGAGAAGCTTCACGCATTCTTTTATTTTACTCTCTTTACTCTGTATCTGGAAAACTTTTTGTGTCAAAAATGCATCCGTATGCCAAACGGTAAACGTATTAAAGGTAAGGTAAGCATACCTCCAAAAATACAGAATAAACGTAGTAGTCAAACCTGTATCTGTCGGAAAAATGGTTTATACGAATCTATAGTTAGTACTATGCGGAAAAATCGAGACTCGATTATTTCTATTGCAGGGAAAAGGTTGAAAAAACCGAGCTTAAGAACGTTGGAAAAAGCGCTGCAGGAATGTTTAACTTTTCAATGGAGCCACAACCATTATCTGAAAAATTATAAATGTTTATTTTAGATAGAGATATGTATTTGAATTAACAGATGTAAACCACCCTTATATACTAAGTAATTTATCGAGCAAAGTTATTAATGAAAAATTACGAAAAAGAACACTAGCACGTAATAATGGTTGTACTTAACCGTTTTTATGATTTTTTTAAAGTTGTACTTATTGTTTACTTCTTTTAGGAAATGTAGTAATGTAAATTAAGCTTTTTTTCGTGGCGGAGGTATTGATTAATAAATTTTTACATCATAACAATTTTTACATTATTTTTAATCAACTGGGACATATTCGTTATTATTTATTTTTATTTGCGTGTTCCGCCCTAAGGCACTACACGGAAGGGAGAGATGCCTTCGTGGAAAATTTTCTAAGGGAAACTGGCTCGTGTTAACACGTTACATATAGAGAAATCACGAAAACGCCTATGCAGCCAGCCCGTTCGTGGGATTCTAACGTTCCAGTGTTCAGGGACTTTACCACTCGACTACTGGTGGGCCAGCTGGAGATATAGCGAATCAAATTTTCATCCCTTAAAGCTCGATTTAGCAGGGTTCAGCTACACTTCATTTTCCATCTAGAAAGGGTTTTTTTTCTTCAGCTTTGTTATTCTTCATATATATATTCTTTATATATTTTTTCAGATATTTATTTCAAACTTTGGTCGTTTAATAATTTACGGCAATATCGCATATACTTTTAATTCATTTTCTTTTCGTTCCGCTTTTATCATTATATTAAACATCGCTTTTCAAAGGGCGCTGGGTCAAATATACTTTTACTATTACCCATTTATTTAAGTAGATATACATACTACTCTTTCAGCTTTTTCTTTTGCTAAGTAAAAAGATTTTAATTTTAACAATTTTAACGATTATAATCAGCAGAAAAATTGTTCTACCAATATATATTAGCATACTCTCTGAAAAGTTTAAATATTCAAACTTTTCTTGCATCGGGGTCTGGGGAAGCTAAATTTTACTCAGAGGCCTATTTTTGGGAGGTTAAACCACTGCAGTTTATTTCAAGCCTTAACTGCAGTGAAGTTTTGGATGAGAAAAATTAAAAATTTAAAAAATATTCTGAAAGTTATAGGGAAATACCAAATTTTTTAAATGTGTAAGAAATCGGACATTATAAAGATACAGGAAAAGCGTTTTAAAATCGATTTCCTGTTTTTAACACGAAATCAAAATATGCAGTTTTTTATCCCATTTGTCAATAACAATGCCCTCTAAATATCTTAAATTTTCTAATACCCCTTTCAACATAATTGTCAGTACTTTGTTAATTAAAGTTGTTTCCCAGAAGCCAATTTTTTAATTAATTTTCAAAACACATTTTCGAATTAAATTCTTATTCAGAAATTTATTTTATAAAAAGTGATTTTAATTTCAAAACTTCTGCTATACGTCGTGATATAATAAATTGATGACTATATTCTGTAGCAATTAAACAATGTTAGATATCAAAGTACAAAGAAAAGTAATATTCAGTTTGTAAACGTTTCCGTTCAATCTAAATTTAATCATTTGCAAAACATTCATAAAAAGTTTCTCGTCTAATTTAAAACACTCATTTTATTTATTTTATTGCCGAAAAAGGATGAAAAACCGAAGGAATATCTTAAATTTGCTAGAAAGATTTTCATATAATTAAAAAAAGATTTCTCTTCAAAACAGCTATTGTTCTTTGAGATTAAAATGATAAACTCTTTAATCTCTTCTCCCAAACAACAGCTGTGTCTACATCGATTTTATAAAAAGGATTAAAAAAAAAGTAAATTCCAGAGGACCTATAAGCGTCATGAAATGGCCGTTTAACAAATTTTCTTTTTCTCCCTACATTTCACGCACCTATGCATAATGCCTCTGTTATGAGGGGCCCAAAGGAGGGAAGCGAGATTTCTCATTTCAAACACCAGGTGTCGCTCAGTTCGTTTAAACTACATTTTGATCCAATTTTAGAATGATGGGAGATAAATTTAAATTGCAGACTTTTATCATTACTAAGCACTCAAATTTCGAGAAGAGAAAAATTCTACAAAAATCAAAATAAAACTTTCTATTTTTCATAGTGTTTAGGAATATTTCTGAAATATATGTCAGCAAAAACCTTTTCTTTCCCTTGAATTAATAAGCTGTTTTATATTTATATATGATTTATCATACATTAGTTTAATTTCATGAAATCAGTTTTACTTAATTTTCCTTTTTGAATACGTCAGATAAGGATATTAGAACACGTTTTATGGAAAAAAATTAATGTTTTCCTTCATAAATTTCTTAGACGCTTTATTCAAATTTGAATGTCATATTTCTTAAAAGTGTAATCTTCAAGCCTCTTTGCATAGGTGGCTGCAATTTATGTATAGCTTAAAATTCATTTTAAATTTTCATAATTTATTTGTTTATGTAAGCTATCATTCTTTCCTATTAGCACTTAAAATAGCGTATTACTTTTTAAATCTATAATCACAGTGAGGACAGATCTTAGGAAAAGAAATGTGGCTGTATGCTGATGAATTACATTCTTCCAAATCTGTTTTCAAACATTTTCTCTTATTTTTATGTAAACAATTCAATAAAATCTTATAGGAATTTTCTATGAGATAAAAGAACAACTGTTGAAAAAGAAGTTTTAAATTGGAAATCTTGGTTTATTTTCGGAATTGGAATGCTATTTATGTAGTTTCTACTTTAAAATTACTTATCTTCAAGCATAAAATTTACTAATGTTCATAACTATTTATTTTTCAATTGTACAAAAGATTATTTGTCTTTTAAAATAAAATTACTGAAACAATGAAAATTTTAAAATAAAATAACCATCTGAACGAATGAATTGAAGAATATGAATAATCCATGCAAACTAATAACTACTATAGAAATCAATTGGTAGTTCTGCTTCTTGTTGGTGTAAATTTCTAATGCAGCACATTGGTTAGTATAAATTCTTTTCAATATGAAAAATCGAATTCAGTTTAAGTCCCTTTAATGAATTTAAAAAATCATATTTGTCCACATAAGCTAGGAGTGAAATTTTAAAGCAGTAGAATAAAGGAAGGTTTTGAATATAAGCTAGATAGACCAATTTTGATTTCATAAACCGGTAAGAAGCAGTAACACTTCTAGGGCTATTAAAAAGGGTTTTAAGCTATTTGTAAATGTAAAATTCAGGCTAAAAAATTTCTGAAAATAATATGGCTCTGCATTAATTTTTTTAGAAATATTTACTTAATGATAAGAGTTAAGGTTTTGTTGCATTTTAATTAGAAAACTAGAAAAATTATCAAGGAGAAATTTAGTTAATTTT
Source organism: Stegodyphus mimosarum (assembly GCA_000611955.2). Lineage (NCBI taxonomy): Eukaryota > Metazoa > Arthropoda > Arachnida > Araneae > Eresidae > Stegodyphus > Stegodyphus mimosarum. The sequence goes on along the minus strand of KK115279.1, from coordinate 743,153 downwards.
GAGTTCCGAAATTATGGTCTCTGAATATACTCTAATAGTATATGCTTGCTTGTGAAATCATGCCATGGCTTGATTTCCGTGTAATTTTGAACCTTTGGATTATCTTTTTTATTTTCAGTCAAACGTTTATGAATATTGTAAACCATATTTTGTGCTTATTTATAAGGTAGGAATTTGAACAAATTTCTCTAGGAATGAAATTTAAATTCATAATTTGTAAATATTCTCGTTATTTTCTCTAAGCCTGGAAGAAAAATCCTTTAAATATGTATTAATTAAAAAATTAAACTAAGCAGTTGTTTTACTACAAATAGTTTCTTCGCAAAGACTTTTTACTATAAATACTTTCTTTTGCAAAATTTATTCTCTAACACGTTCAGAATAATATCTGCATCAAAACATTAAGTGCAGAGATTAAGTCGAAAAAGAAGTGAATTTCATTCACGTTTTAATATTTGAATTTATGATTACAACTTTTCTTTTTCGTAATATTCCATTTTCCCCTTTAATCATTTTTTCTCAGTCTAGACGAATAAAAGTCACTTCTCTCTAATTCTCACGCACGCTCTTTAGATGAAAAATAGCATCCTACTTATTATTTCGTTTTTGCACTTCTCAGAACGCTTCTTACAGTGTGTATTTTCTTTCTCAAATTTCCCCTCATCAAAGGACTTTCATTTTTCCTCGAGACATTCAACAGTTTTAATATCAAAAGTATTACGATTAAATAAAAAAAATTTAAAATACTTAAGTCTAATAATAAAATAAGTCTAAAGAATCATTTTGAAACATGAAAAATTAAGCATTTGTTTAAAATCATTTATTAAAAATCCATATGTTCCACATCTGCGCCAAAAAAGTGTTTTGGCAGTATACTTAATATCGAATCATTAAAACCATTCTATTCTGTTAAGGAGTTTATTTACGAACATATTTTAAAATCTTCTCGCTAATATATATCTTAAAAAATCTATGCAACATCAGTATATAAGTAATTGCTGAGAATGGCAAACACAAAATTTCTTAGGCTTGTATGAAGGCCACAGGAGGGAGAAGAGTTGTAGAAAATATTCATGCTATGCTTATGTTATAATAAATTTTAGTATAATTAGTAAAGGAGAAGCACGACAAATGTGAGATCACATAATGCAATTAGTATTTGTTTCGATAATAAAAATATATGGGTTGAACAAAACGAGCAGCATTTCCTCCTCGCTCATATTGAACTGGTTGAAACTGGGCTATTTTTTTTAAACTGAGCATTACCTTAAATTGCTTAAATCATGTGTAAGACAATGAAATAAAGTTGAAATTTTAATCACGCGGTACAGAAATGACTATATTTAACTTAAATTTATAAAACTAAATAATCTGAATAACAAAAGGCTAGCTTACGTAAACAATGTGCTACTTTTTTTAGGAACTTCTCTTTTGAACTGTTTAAAGCATTAGTATTTTTAGCTAAATGTTTTCTATACTAATTTCTTAACTTAAATTTACATCATTATCATCAGCCTTGTAAATTTTAACATTATTATCATTGTTATAAGGAAGTTCAAAAATGACAGAATTTGAGACCTGTTCCTTGCCTAAATCCCTTAAGACTTCTAATAGCATGAACTGAAAATTTAAACTTTAATAATTTTTCTACTCTCAATCACGGATTTGTATTAGCTCTATTTTTTAAATCTATTTAAGCCTGTTGCTTCCCTTTATATAGTTATTACTATGTACCTAAAAAGTTTAATTATCTTCTTTGTGTATCCTTTTCCTATCGGGACTTTATTTCAAAAGCAGTAATTCTAACGTGACTTTATTCTGAAAATTCATTAAAGATTTCTTGCTGATTAGTCAGTCCAGCTATTTGCATTGCTCGTTTTAGCCTAATAGATCAACAAAGTTTGTTCTCTCAAATGCAAGAATTTTACATACTGAAACTTTTATTGGTTTATTTCTGACTAGCTTAGTGAGCTGTCTGCACTGCACTCTTGCACCTAACAGAACAATAGAGTTTATCGTCAAAAATATGAACAAGATTTTTATTCAAAAACCGCTACTATTTTTGTAACAATAAAATGCTCAAAAACACAGAAACATCGTACCTAAAGCAGCATTAAGAATTTCTTGTGAGGAAAAATATTTACTAATTTATCATTAATATGAAAATTTTACTTGGTCAGCATACAAAAATAAATTCTATCACAGTATAGAATTCCACCATGATCGACTTCCTACTCCTTATTTTCATAAGAAGAAACCACTTCTTAGTTTTCTTATGGAGTTTTTCAAACACAGTGCTACTAAATCTCTTGTACCGTGATATGCAATACAGACTATGTTTCAAGGAATTTTATTGGCACTTTATTCGTTCTTGCACATAATTCATTCATTGTTTCCTTTTAGAATTTTCTTTTGATAGTGATAAAATGGGTAACAGAACAGTTTTTATGATAACATTTGCATGGAGATTAATAGAACTAAAAGGAGAATATCTGTATTACACTGCTGGTGATTAATGAACTACATCATCAAATTCATGTGTATTATCTTGTTGTACATAACTTGTTGTACTTGTCGTCTTTTTTACCATGCTATACAAAAGCTTCCTAAAATGAGACTAAAAGCAGGATTTTATTTTTATTCGTTAGAGGAAAACAAGAAAGTCTTGCAGACATTTTTTGACAGATTAGAATGCCTATGGATGATTCCCAGTTACAAAATATAAACACCGAGAGTTTTACGTAGGTTTACGGTAACTAGCTATCAGAAAAAGCAGGTATAAAGTAATCAAGGTTTAAATTCACGGAACAAAGCCCAGAACCAAAGCTTTGGTTCAGTATTCTACAATCAAAGCAGCAAAAGACTAACGCCGATCTGAAGTAATTCTGAGAACTAAGACAGGAAACATCACGAAGGTCAACTTCACTGCAGAAGCCCTGCCTTTCTCTTAACTTTCATTCTCTAATCCGTTCCTATTTACAAGCTGGCTAATTTTGTATCCTGGTAGAAGCCGACAAAATTAGAAGGCAAAGTAGATAAAATAGCAAGCTAATGTAATAATGAATATAAACCTTACAAAAATTCTTTCATTTTTAATCACACGAGTAACATTTCAGACTTTTATTAAACGTTTAGTCAAATATTACATAGCAACCTGAACAATTTTGTTTCCTTAATGATATTTAAATCAATAATAGCAGACAATATTTTCTTAAACATTTCAACTATCGAAACATTACAAAAATTGGAGAAATTAAAATCTCCCGTGCATTTTTCTTCTATGTATGTTTGCCAGTTTTGAATTCTCCATTTCTCTATGCTTTTCTCCATACACAATTTTCTGCTTATCTGCGCATATTTTTCCACATAATCATGAACTATCTACAAAATGTAGTTATTTAGTATTATTAACTACATTTTGTAGATGGACAAAATGTAGTTATTTATTATTATTAACTACATTTTGTAGATGGACAAAATGTAGCAGTTCTCATATGCAACATATAAACTTCTTTTTCGTTTCTGTACACTGTTTACTAATTTCGTAGCAAATAAACTATCTAAAATAAGGAAATGAATAATTTATAAATTATTTTCTTTGTTTATCCATCTATCGTTTTATTTATGAGTCTGTCTTTATTCACATTTATATTTTTATCTGTCCGCTCAGCCGTGTAGCTGTCGATGTGTAACACTTTTTATTTAACTTTTCTACTATCAGAAAAAAAGATAATATATATATACGTTGCTTTAATGAGTTTCCAGAGAAAATTTTATCACCAGGACCAAAAAATTATGAAAGAAATCCTATACATATCGTCTTTTGTAGAGCTGGAAAGCGCGGAAAATCGCTCTGGTTCTGTAACGGAAATGAACGTTTAAAAGAAGAGCAAAATGGGTCGTAATATCGATATTTGCATTCTAAAATCGGCATCGGTGGGTTAAAATACAGCAAGCAAAACTCGTCCTCCGGCCACCCGGATGAACCACAGATAGACCGACGATAACAGTCACCCGCGCGAACGGAAACATTAATTACAAACGTCGTGAAAAGTTTGCGCCGTATTAGCTGATTGGTTGGGGGAAAAAATTCGGAAAAGAAATCTGCTGTATGTAGAATTTAATAAATGCAGAAGGCGTGCGGAGATATTTATGACGCTCGAATGTCCCAAATTAAAAATCTGTCTGTATGAGCTTTTTTTAGGAAAATTCGTTCGCAGTGACCAGGATGAAGCATAATTTGCGTTCCTAGTTAATGGTCTCGCTCTTCTTTATAAACGACGCTAGAATAAGAGCTGATGCGGAATCATTGCATAAGCTTTAAGTTCTGATCATCCGTCAGTGTAATGACTGAAATAGAGAAGGAAAAAAATCGATTTGCTTCCATTTTCATTAAATAGAATTATTACTCCCATTTGATACTAGTTCTTTCGCGAAACTAATATTTCTAGGTAGGCAGCATTTAAACACAGAATTTCAGTTACACAGAAGATTATCTGTAAATATTTCGCCTTTGGTAGTCAGTAACTTAGTAGCTTCAGTGTTAAGTTTATGCAGCTTTCTTGCAGAGCACTGAGTTAATTGTTGGATTCATTTGCATTACAGATAACCGCTTCTTTTTTAAGCCCTCGAGAGAGAACTTTAAAAGTCAACATGAGCTATATATGAACAAATTATACCATTATTGTATGGGACCTGAGGGAATTGAGGCTTCCTCCTCGTGTAAGCAGAAAGCCGAGGTAATAAAAAGTGTCTAATATTTGCATTATCTGTTGATACAAATAGAAATGAGTCTATTTTATAGCTATGTTACTCCAAAATATAATTTTACATCTCAGATTCTAAAACGTGGTAATAAAACCAGTAGTTTGTTTGTAAGGACTTATCCCATTCCCCGCTGCGTGCTGCTCCGAGTACATCTAGAGGGCAGTTTAAAAGATTCGTGGTTCGAATCCCGGCGAGGACAAAGTTGATACTTCGCGTTTTTCGGCTTCAAGAAATCTGATAGTCTTTACAAGTTAAATCAGGCGTAACGTAGAGAAATTGTACGAAGAAGAACGATGGTCCTCGAAACGATCGTTCTCGAAATCGATAGAAATTTACTCAAACACTACGCCATACTAATATTTTTTTCCTTAGTTTTAAATTTTTTGTTGGCTTGATGATCATTTAAGAAAAAACATCAATATTTTCATGATATTCTGAAACAATGAATTTTCTTTATTTTTATTTCAATTATTATTGAATTTGTAGAGACATTAGGAATTTTTTTTTGAAGCAGAGATCGTGAAAAATAAGTAATGCCCTCGCCGGGACTCCAACGTGACCTCTCGAATACGCGTCGAGCGTGCTGACCACTACACTACAAAGACATGCCAAGAAGGTGGGAGAAATACCATAGATATCCCCCTTTTAAAGGCGACTGGAGATTAGGGGACCCAATCGCCAAATCTTGGTGGTGGAGAATCATCATCCACCATCTTTTTTTGTTCGGGCGCCACTGTAGAGACATTAGATGTTTTTGATGCTGGAGACATAAAAAATCGGCAGTGCCCTTGCGGAGACTCGAACAACGGACCTTTCGAATACACGTTGAGTGTACTGACCACTACACCCCGAAGGCATGCCAAGAGGGCGGGAGAAATACCTTATTAATTAATATGCAATTATTAGGGACAAAATTATGCTGTTCTATAATTGGTAGATTGCATGAAAAATTGTAGGGAATTCATTTGATTCATAACATTTCTCAAGGTCATTTTCATAAAAATAAATCTTGAAGGTAAAGACTGCTCCTCTAATGCCTAAGCCTAAGGCATTTTTTATAATCTTATAAATTTAGAATTATTCTTGAGATTAATTTTTATATAGAAAGTATAAATTTTAAATTGATAGTTACACGAGATGTGACTGAAGCTTGTATATATATTGCCCTTTCCTTTTCTCAGGCAGCTAATAAAATGACTTTAGTAGTAACTATCAGGATTATGCAGCCTTGCATAAAATTGATGAAGCTCTCATATATAGCTTTATCAGTCTTCATTTAGCTTAAACGGGAGTTGTCATGAAGAGTCATCAATCCTGTCTTTAACGTCTCATTCCTTTTTTTGACACTCTCGGTTCCGAAAGTTTTGACATTTCAGATGATGTGAGAAGCATATTTTTTTCCACTAGTGCATTTTAATCTAATGAATAAATCACTGAATTTCCCCCCAAAAGAAGTTACAGCTGCAATAGTAATATTTAATGAAAAGTTCTTTTAAGATTTCAAGAAGAAAGGAATTATTCTCAATGTACCAATTACGTAGAGTGAAACCTACCTTAATTGTTGAAACCATTCTCTTTGCATTGGTATATTTCATGTTTCTTGCACAAAAACTTATATTCGCATTAGAACCTATAATTTTTCGATAGTAGAAGTTAAGTAACTGTAAAAATTTGTCGAAAAACATCAGTCTTTCACCATTTTTTGAAACTTTGAGTTGGGAAGCGGAAAAGGAATATACATTTTTATATGAAAGCTTTTTTTTATATTTTGTATAGACAGGCGACAGATAACTTTTCTGGGGTGTAGCGACAGAAAGACAAAAAAAAATGTGTTTTTTGGTGCAACCTAATTAGCAAGTTTTAGAGAACTCGTTCTAGACAGATGCAATAAATACATTTCAATAAATTACATATGTGACCACCTATTCAACCGTTTCTTGAATCTTCCTTTGTTTAGAACACATCTCTCGATCCATTACGCCCTCATGCTTACCGTTCACACATTTATATAGACTGGAATGAGGCAAAGATATCTGTATCAGGAAAGCATCGACCAAAGATTAGTTGATATCTAACATTAACTATTGCACCTGCTCAACAAATAGTCCAAGACAATAACTTAAGTTAAAATATCACTCAGCAAGCAGTCTACATGTAGATCCATTAATATTTTTATTCTGGAAACGTAAAAAATATATATTGCTCTCGCCGGGACTGGAAATCTGGACCACTGGAATACGTTTTGAGTATGCTTCCACTTGCACCAAGAAGGCATGCGTAAAAGAGGGAAAAAATACCTTATACACTAAATCGTAATTTAATGCCGGCTAATATCATCCCACAACATCCTTCATGATAACAGAATTTTACTGTCAGGATTATTTTATTGCTTACCTTTTTCTATAACGTAGCTTTATAAAACCGTGAAAGTCACCTATGCTGGGGACAGTATTGGATTCTTTTAATTTCCTTCATTGGCTAATGAACCATTCGGAATGTAATCACTTTTTACTGTGCAACGAACTCATAGTATAATTTATAAGGCTTCATTTATTTATCTAACATTAAAAATTTTAGCACTTTCTTTTCCAGTCGATTAACTATCTTTAAGACACCTACTACTACAGACTCTGAAAACATGTATATTACTTGTAGGAAATTTCTTTTTCACACCAAATGTAGCAAAATTCTAAAAAAAGACACTGGTAAATCACAAAAAAATATCATTGAATTTCATTTAAGGGTAAAAGTCGACCTCGAATTAACCTAATTTATTTCTTACTCACCCTCAGGGCAAATTCAAATTGACGTCACATATTATAAATTTTGAAATTACACAGTCCAGTCACATTAATGTGACCACCACGTACTTTCCATGTCAGAGTTAAATAACCAATCACAGAAGGCAGGTGGCAGCACAGTGCAGTTGAGCGTATATAAAGGGTGTGTGAGGGCTTCGGAAAACATTTCAATCGTTGGCGTAATGCAGAAACGAAGCGATTTATCCGACTTCCAAAAGGGCATGATCATTGGCTTTCGGGCCAAGGGTGGAAGCATTTCCGAAACGGCTGAGTTTGTGAACTGTTCGCGTGCCGCCGTGGTAAAAGTGTACCGTGCATGGCAAAATGGGACTGTCCAAAATCAGCGACGTGGCAAATGTGGTGCACCACGGGCCATAGATGACAGAGGCGAACGACGGTTGCGGAGATGCGTTCGGGCAGATAGACGGGCTACCGTTGAGCAACTGACCACCAAAATGAACCAAGGGGCTACCAAAAGTGTCTCCCAAAGTACTATTCAGCGAACATTGCTGCGTCTGGGCCTCCGAAGCAGACGCCTGGTTCGTGCACCTATGCTGACTGCTGTTCATCGACGGCGAAGGCTAGAATTTGCACGCCAGTACAGCAGCTGGACGTCCACTGAGTGGCGACAGGTTGCGTTTTCGGATGAATCGCGTTTTATGCTCCATCGGACAGATGGACGTTGGCGTATAAGGCGTGAAACCTCTGAAAGGAACCACCCTGCAACCATTGCCGGAACGGTCCAAGCTGGAGGCGGGAGCATTATGGTCTGGGGAATGTTTTCCTGGCATTCTCTAGGTTCACTGATCATTGTGGAAGGCACAATGGATCAATACAAGTACGCATCTGTCCTTGCGGACCATGTTCACCCCTACATGCGCATTGTTTTTCCTCAGGATGATGGCATCTTCCAGCAGGACAATGCGAGGTGCCATACAGCTGCCAGTGTACGTGCGTGGTTCGAAGAGCACCAGGATGAGTTTACCGTCCTCCCCTGGCCAGCAAACTCACCTGACTTAAACCCAATCGAGCATCTGTGGAACCATCTCGATCGAGTTGTTCGCGCCATGGATCCTCAACCGCGTAATCTAGCGCAACTGGCCACGGCATTAGAGTCGGCATGGCTCAACATCCCAGAGAACACCTTCAGGGACCTATGTGACTCTCTTCCTGCACGTCTCGCAGCAGTCCGCTCTGCGAAAGGTGGTTATTCTGGCTTTTGACAGATGGTCACATTAATGTGACTGGACTGTGTAAATATCTCAATGGCGGGGTCAATTTTGGTTATACGTTGTCAAACATTTTGTTTTTTATTTTTAATAAGGAGTAAAATTTTATCCTAAATTTAAGTATAGGGACCGGAGGAAGGTGTATAAATTTAGATTTCATATTTTGTACAAAATTATTAAGAATACTAAAACTCGAATCTTAAAGTCACTTAAAATATTTTGTAATTTTAATTATATGACTACAATCAACGTTTGCAAAAATAAAGACCAGGTAAAAACTTTTGTGGTCCCATATTATATGCATGAAAATAAGGCTTGATAGAAATGAAGAAGAAATACTGGAAGTTAGGCCTTTTGATTCGATATCACTTGATGCGTTTTGTTTCTCTTTCTAGAGAAGTGAATTTATTTAACTTCTTTTCCGTTGCACATTTTATAGATGCATTTGTAAGTTTGCATTTGGAACTCGTTTAGCAGAAATAGGTAAGTGAAATTTAAACTGTCATATTTAAATTAAATTAGGTTAAATTAATTCATCAAATCATGGCACACGAGGTCTATCCGCCTAAAGTTTAAAGTAGAATGACTAGCTTACCTAAATTAATAATATCTTCTTTGGTCTGTTCAAGAATTATGGGAGACATTATTTGCAAGCAGTTTCAAATCTGTAATTTTTATTTTTCTAAATTTAATTACACCATTTCAAGAATAATAAAAATTATACGTGTTTTTTGCATCTTCTTTCTCATTAAATTTGATTTAGCTCTTTAGATTGATTTGCACTGAGGTAAGGCGACAGCTTATGTGACACAAATTAATATTCTACTAATTAGTCGAAGGCAGATTTTACGATTTCTGCTACTACTAGGCTCACCCACTAGTAACGAATGCATGAAACCAGTGACACTTTCGTTCGGATCATTTCCACGGTACGGCAGTTTAGCTGTAAGAAACTTTTGCCAGTTTTCCTCATGCTTAAAGGGATACGAGACAGTTTTCTTTTATTCCTCCTAGAAGATAACTCTTCCCAAAATAAAGATTCTTCATGTATTTCCCGCAATCATTTGTTTGGTCGAACTTATTGCTAGCTGTCCCGTTTTGTCGACATTCTTGGTATGCTTTTACAGCTGTACTACCCGAGCAAACCACACTTAGGTTAGGTTAAATTATTTAAATATGACAAAGTACAAGAGGGCTGTCTGCCTTGGGAAAGAGATGCCTTTGTGGCAGAAAAATGGAAACTGGCTCGTATTCATACTGCACATTGAGAAACCGCGAAACCCAAGCATGCAGCCAGCTTGTTCTCTTGGGATCAAACCCGAGGGGAACTCCCTGCATTCACCGGTCTTAATTTTTGGCCACTGGTGAGGCCAAAACCACATACTCAGTACTTTGTGATACACATTAATGCCAACTCATCGTTACGGTATTTTACCTTAATCCGATAGTTGAACTCAAATCGAATTTAAACATAAAACATTTAAACATAACGCATGGCGTTTACATTTAAAAAATTAAGATAGCATGCCTGATCTGATTTGATTTAGGACGCAAAATATGCGTGAAAATTGCGTTAGATTTTCAAACAAGAATGCTATGTTATTGTCTTTAATTAAAATTGAATAAGATCGGTCATTAGATAAATGATGAGTGAACATGCATTTTCTAAACCCTATTTCAGTTGCAAGACACTAGTAAATATGAAATAAAAATCAGGATTTCACTAAATATTCCGTATTTTATAGAGAAATATTTTGAATAATTATAATTTAATCATAATTTAATAATAAATATTATTTATAATTTATGGATATACTAAAACATACAAAAAACCTGTACTTTGAAAACATTAGTCTGCATTTACATTACACCTGAAAACTAAATGTAGATTACAAAAATAAATTATCTAAAATAACAGCGTTTGATGCATATGATAGCATTCGTTTTTATTCGTATTAATGTCATTCGAGAATGAAAACCGAAAGAAAGGTTTAGCCTATTGAATTAAATTTTATAGGTAAGCTATTGGTATAGTGTAAAATAATGAATACATTTACATTAAGCATTTTATACTGCAGGGAAAATTTAAAGACCTTCAGAGATTTAAGACTTTCAGGAACAAGTTGATCACTTAAAAAGAAGACTTTAATACAGAATTTTTGAGAATCTCTTGTATAGATAGGATAAGTTCTAATACATGGTGTGATCCAAATATCAGAAAATGCTTTTATCCAGTGTTATTATCAGAAAATTTAATATTTCAATGTCTTCATAACATATAGTAATACAAAATCACATTTTTCCTAATTTTGAATGCCCTTTTCGAAAGAAAGCGTACATTGTTGCTCTGAAATAACTTTAACCGCCCCAAAAGAATGTTTTTCAGCGAAGATTATAGCCTAATATTTGTTTCTGAAAAAACAAAATATTTGAAATTAATCATTTGAAATCGATCAAAAACAGTGCCATTATTTACAAATCTAGGAATGGCTTTCAGTTGTATTCTTATATAGGTAAAGTCAGCTACTGCCACACTGAATACTAATCCTTCCATTCTACTTCAATTTTATAAACAGATGTCACTAAATGTATCCAATAACCATTGTCAAGCGATTTTTAAAACTTTCTTTAACAGAATTATTGACATTATTTTGTACACATTTGCATGAATAAATTAAGACTGTTTAAAAAAAAAGAACTTTGTTTAGGAAATAAATTACACATTTCTCTGTTTTTGCTTTTGATGTCAAGAGAAATATCTTGAAGCCTGTCCTCTTATTGGAGAAATTACGACTTTTCAAATAATTTAAATGTGAAACTTCAAAAGAATGATGCATAATAAGGAAGAATGTTTGAGTACTTCAGACCCATCAAATACAGTAGAACATATGTTAACGAATACATTTGTTTGATTAAAAGCTTATAGTTTCTTATTTTTAGAGCACTTTAGAAAACCTAAAAAGCTTACCGTGCCTTGAATACTTTCCATGCCTTTAATTTAAACTGGCCTTTCGAGAGATGAGGTAATAAGGATTTTCATGTATTCCTTCGTACATACATCATATGCCCATTTTAAATACTCTTACGTAAGTTCAGATATGTCTGAAATTTAAAAATGCTTAGTAAAGTTTAAAAAATGTGCATAAATTAAATTTTGAGTATATTTTCAAGTATGTGTTTAAATTTTCTTTCATTATATGAAGTAAATCAGAAGATGCTTAGTTTACTTATTAAGGAGGGGTGAATTAATCATGCCTGTCTTTTAGGGAATGGAGTATTGTTTTTTTGTTTTTCTGCATTATTACGCGCTTTTAACGTCGTTTTCTTTGCACTTGATCTTAAAACTTATTTGCTGTATGAACAACTAAATCGAATCAACAGATTAACAGATTATTCTACATTCATTTAAGAATAAATGTTGGTTGTCTTAAAAACTTTACTTCTTATATTTATCACACTTACCCACAAAAACTAATTTTAAAGATTTCTATTTCATTTAGACAGTTCATGATGATAAATGATCTTTTTAATAATTATTTTTTACACTTATATATATATATATAATAATCATCGTGTTCATATGCGTTTTGCTTTCATCACAAGGGTAGAAAAAGGTCCAATAAAACTGTTGACAATAGGCGACAAAAACTTAAATGCCTGTCCTATAACCATTCTTTTGAATCTTTATCAAAAAAACTCCATTTATACATCTTTTGTGCATATTTATACCGCTATCCGCTTAAAAGTTTTGCTCTGGAATATCCCTAAATAATTTTATTCGGAATCAAATTTCTTCCTTAGTCCTTTACAAACATTTTTTTTCAATCAGTTATGCAAATTATATTATAGTTTTAGTTTTCTACTTGTTGAAAAATAATAAAATAATACTCTTTTTCAGTTAAAATTGTTACAAATTTAAATTCAGAGTTTAATTATTTTAACTAAGTAAGTATCCTATAGCAATATATTTTCCTTTTAGCATAAATATATGCATTCTGACATGCTTGGTTTAAACGTAACTTTCAGTTTTTTTATAAAATCGAGAACAGTTGTCAGTATATATACTTGTGGTACATATTATACTAGGTTATTATCATAGGAATAAGACTCAGACGAAAATATTTCAGCATATAATGCGCATATTTTTATTTTCTCTTGCAAAATGTGTGTGATAAGCGAATTCTGTTAGCATATTAAAACAACATTAAAGCAAACACTCATTTCTTTAAAATTTGGAACCCATCACTGATTTTAATAAATGTATAATTAAAATCCAGCTTTCCCAAGACAACAAAATGCTTTGGAATGTATTTGGGAAAGTTGAAAGTTTTGTACTCCAGAACTTTTTCTTTAATATTTCTTTAGATTTGAGCTCAAAAGGAAGAGAAGGTTTTTATTTTCAAACTTTAAAGCAATGCTTTTGTTTCAACTGAAATAAACATTAAGTTTTCTTTCATAAAAAATTATAATTAATGAAAAGAACATCTACAGTATAAGAAAAAAAAGCCCTTTCTTTTTTCACAACATGATTTAGGACCCATATTCGAATAATTTATTCTCTTTCGTGTTCAGTAATATTAAATGCGTAATTAAGGCATATATTTCACTATCTCACCAGCACTCATTTTTTGAGCTTTTGCTTTTTTCCTGGGAGTTCAGTGAACTTCTCAAGGCTCAAATCAGACGAGCGGTGTTAAAATGTTTTGGAATAATTAGTTTAGTGTTCCAAGTGCAAGCATGTCAATTCTTTAATATCAGAAATCAAATATGTATGTTTTTCTGCTTATTACCTTAAACATGCAGAATTATTAAGCACACAATTAATTAAAAGTTTCATAAATTTTTAAAAATGCATGTATTATTTATTCACAGTTTTTATATTGTCATAATTATTAACAACAGCGTAACTTTGTTTCTCAAAATTGTTCCTAATAGAGCAATCTTATATGATAAGTAGTAAATATAAGAACGAAATTCTGTGATTAAAATCTACGCAGGTGTTTGAAAGCATTAAATTCACGGAAATTTATTAACCTGCAAAATGCTTATCCGAAAGTGTAAGGAGTTAAAATGCATAATAAACACTGACGTTTTTTCTTTTACACAGAGATAAATTATTTGTAATATAATATATTGACTTTGCAATGTATTTCCTTTTTCACAGCTCTGAAAGTGAATATGTAGCTCAGAAAGAGAGTTTTCAGATTTGCGACGAAATTTAATTTCCAAATTTTAATACTTAGGTTTTGGAAAGCTTGTAATAAAATTATTTCTCTTTTGAACGGATGAGATTCTAACTTCAACACTTAAGTTCTCCTTGAAAGTAGAAATAAACAGTTCTAGATTTGCAAATCATTATTCCAAAGTCAACTTCCACAAAACCGAAATAAATTAATTATACAAAATGAAACTCTGAGTTATAGCCAAATTACTCATGTGTGGCCGAAGTGTAGAGCATCATCATAACGAACGCCATAATCATAAAATAAACAATAATTTATCATAAAATAAATAGCGATTTTCCCCATTCTGAGATCAGTATGATGATCTTTGCGCCTTCCGTAATCGAAATGTTATTGCTAATATTTCGATATACATTAAGACTCTTAAGTTATTTAAGCTCCCTTTCTTTTGTAAAAGAGAAAAGTGAGAGCGATTGCGCCATCTTCATTCACTGAAGTTGATGGCAGTTCAGGGGGTGCTGAGCGCCTCGAGGAAACACCTGTTCGCTTCGAAGGGTGCTCTGGATGGGTGGCAAGTACGCCAACGTCAAGGGTCTTTAACCTATGCACTTGATGATGTTCGTGTCAATTAGCAATTATAAACGCTTTACCTACAGCAGAAAAATTATTTTATCTCTTGTAGAACGAAATTTTCTCTTTTTCTTCCAAAATATTTTAAAGCAAATGTTTGTAAACACTGATGTCTATTTAACATATTTACGATAGCGCACTGATGTGATTTTTTCGCACTGAGTAAAACTTTCTTTGCATAAATATTAGTAAAACTACTGCATGCAAGTGATAATTTTACAGATATGCAACGAGTGTTATTTAAATTACTATATATACGTATGTACATTTATATACACACATATACAGACCTATGTATGCATGAATAACAATATTTTTCGATGATTATTTTTTGCATATTTTTGGCGGTTTATCAACATATTTTTCAGGGATTACATATATTACAAAGCAGCACTAAAGCACTTAAAAGCCTATTTTACATCATAGTTTTAAAAACATCATGGAAAATTCTGACTAGTTTCGAGGCACAACATCCTTTCTGGGCTCAGTTTCTCATCATAAAATATTGCACTAAGATTTAATTTCAACTGTTTGCAATTATAACGGTTTCGAATTCGTACACGTTAATAAATTGATTAAAAATTTGGAAAAGGAAGTTTGAAACGTAATGCTTTTTTTAAGGTAATGTATACGTATATACGGAAACGTATTGTAGAAAACAGGCGTACTTACGAATGCCTGGATACATGTTGTGTGCTTATACACAAAAAAAGGAGTTGTCATAAGCAACATTGTAGAAAAAATAAATAAAAACTATGAGTAAGTGCTTCGAGAAGTGCATTTGTCTTAGGAAAATATTTTGTGAGGTATTCGCTTTTGCATTTGCAATTTTTTAAGTTTTCCCTGAGTTTAATTCTTTAGCAATTATCAGAAAATTAGTAATAAATATGTTTTGTTTAATATTTATATTAAAATTCCTTACCTTTTATAATAATGTATCCATAATGGCAAGAAGAACAAATTGGTCACTCCGAAGGCACGTGGTTTCACTTAATTAACATGTATGGAAATCCAAAACAAACAACCTAAAAAGAGCATTATCCAAGAAAGCACTGCACCAAAATCCAATGTAATAAACTCCCGTGTTGTTCACTTGAAACGAAACTGTTATATTGTTGACGAAGAAATTTCACTCTCACCTGAAAATTCCAGAGGATTGCGAGATGAAAGTGCATGTCTGTGAGGTCGGGCCGTTGAACTTTCTTGAAGCATGAACCTGTCCACTTTCTCTCTCTCTAGCGGAATTCTATTACTGGTGGGCCCCCTCAGGTAAGGGAGGGGGCCGTATTAACCCGTACTCACACAATAACCCTTTCCGCTCTATTCCTCAAAGAAAGGGGAGAGTTTTTTTTTTTTTTTTTCATAATAAGAGCTTCTATCTTTTCCGCGTATGATGGGTAGCCAAAGGGGGCCGTTGAACCCGTTAGGTAGGGAAGCTTTTTCTGCAAGATCCTTGCGATATTAGTCTGAAGAAAAGACGCTGTGAGAAAGATCTCAACTCAGGTCATTGATTTCTTAGTAGATGAGGATTCGAAGCAAAGTTTTTAGGGGTCCCTTACTTCTGGGGATCTTCAGGTACTTTCGAGATTTCTCATACACCCCAGAGTTCATTGACTGAGAATGTCAACATTGGCCCACACCTGAAATGCCGACACACGTTGAACCTCAGAGTACCGAAGCTCTCAACACTAGGAAGACCCGAAAAAGATGTCTCTGGCATGGAAATGAAAAGTGCTAATTTGTGACTACGTGTCAATTAAGCAAGCTATATTTGATTTATTTGACTATTATCAACATATGTTTTAAGTACTTATTCGTATCTGGGATTAATTTCGATATTGGATTGCTGTTTAGAAGTAAGTTTTAATTAGATATATACATTGACTATAGCACAATAATACAATATAGAAACTTTCTTTTTATAATTTAACGCAATGCTATGATTTACTTAAACTAATTTTTCATTCTGGAGTGCTATTTATCAACAAATAAAATATCTTAAATGTTAACTATATTTATAATGAGAACCTTCATGATAGCTCTTGGATTAGTAAAAAGAGCATAAAATTCTCGTTAATTTTCACTGTTTTATTTTAATTTTAAATCTCTAAACTAAATTTTAATTTAAAAACACTTATTTTCTGGAGATTTTTTAAAACTCATTTTGTCAAATTTCTGTCAAATAAAAATTTAATTAAAAATAATTGCGTTGTGAAGAATATAACGTTGCTTCAAATTCCATAATGAATTTGGTTTCATATCGTAATCTTGCTTACAGCCTTCTTGTAGACTGTGTAAAAACACTTTGTGCCATCATTAACTTCCCAGAAATTACTAAAGGATGATAATGTCTTTTCCTTCCGAAACTGAAGGAACGATCCGATACGTTGGCTTTAGTTAAATTTAAAAACTGTCCCTTATTTACAATTAGTTTCATTAATGTGTATGCATTATCATCGTCTTCCGATTTCTCCATGTAAATAAGATGTTTTAGGGCAATGACCTGCCTGTTCAATTGCACTTAGTCAAAGTTCTGAATCTTCATCGAAAGTTATGGATCTTAATATTTACACAAAAAGTCACAATGATTATTCTTTAGTTGAGAAAGGCTTTCAAAGTGACTGTACATATAGCGGAGAAGCTTTGAATATTAACGGGTACAAATGTATACACCATCTTGACATAAGTTTGAATTTAATTTGTGACTATTATTGCATTATCAACATTTGACTTAATTTTATTTATTGCCCTGAATACCATTGATTTCACAGTTATTTGCACGAAGGGCAATTAATTAGTTTCGATGATCTTGCAGTTCATCAGTTTGGGTGTTTTACTAGTTTCATTTACGTTGTTTCTTAATTTTAAAATCACACCCACTTTTCACAAACACAATAAAGTATGTTGTTTTTAATTTGGGAACGTTAACTAAAAATTTTAAAAGTTATAAAGCTTTATAGATAAATGTTGTATAAGTTTATTATGAATTTTCATACAAAAAATTCTTAAATTAACTCCTTTTTGAAATAAATGAAATGCGTTACTTTTATTCATAAAAGAACGAAGTCAAGGAACAATCTAAGTTAAGTAGCTTATACCGCAGAATATTTTGCAGTTTTTGTTAATTATCAAATATTCTTTAAAAGCATAAATTCTGAATTATTTTACACTATCATACCTCTGAAATACAAAATGATTCTAAATATATTCTTTTTATAGGATTATTAAAGTAACAATATTTTCTAAAGAACTTAATATAATCTCTAGCAATGAAAGTAACATTTTTAATGTTAAATGCACTGATCTTTTTCTCACAAAAAATCAATACTAGATTATTTACGCATAGCACTAAAACTAAAAACTAGCTAAATTAAATTTCTAGATAAAGAAATTTTGTAGAGAGTTTAGTTTAAAAGTAAACCTCTTATTAAAGTTGCATATCATACTTTTATATAATTCCTATACTGACCCCAAAGTATATATTATATAAACGTGTCCTCTTTCGAACTGAACATTTTATACTATAGTAACACAATCTTTTCAAAGTATTATAATAAAAAAATTACCCTTTTTTATGTTTGAGCATTTTTTTTACGTTTATAAGTGCTTTGATCTAAAACTTAATCTTGTATTCACCATTTCATTACAATTAGACTGCTTTTTCATTGTGATGTATTTTCTGGTCATGCGATATTATTGAAGAAACTAAGAATCTCATATTTTATTTAAAGACATATTCGTAGCTATGATGAATAAATTTTTAAGAATATTTTTACAGAGAATGTTCTTGATACTTTCTCCCAAACGTGTTTTTACGTACATGTGAAGGAAAATAGGTTATCTTATTTAAGCATTCATCATATTAATAATGAGTTTTCTGGGAGAAATATTTTCTAATATGCGAGATTGTTCTGTTTTCTTTTATTATTCGCAACAGAGCTCTTAAATAGCTAATTAAGATTTCAATAAATATCTTTTATGCAAAATATTATCTAAACATCCTAATCATTCAATCAAAAGTAGCCTTCTCAGCCTGAATGGAGCAAATACGCAGTGGTATCGTATTAATTTATTTCCCGAAAACTATTTTTATTAACCAATTTTTACAGTTCAAAACTCAAATCTAATACACATACACATACATATATATATATATATATATATATATAAGCGAAGCCGCTTTAATTCGCTGTCGTAATCAATGCCATTCTGTGTTATAAGTATAGTTTTATTTGGCTAATAAAGGAAAATTGAAATATTTCTGCATATAAACGCGGAAATAGAATTGACAGAACACTTTACACATAGTTCGGTCATTGACATGGATGCTGTATGCAACGGGAAAGCATCTGTCTCAAAGAAGTCCCGTTTCGGAATCTCAGCTGCTCCACAGCCCTCGTTTGCTTCCGGCCTCCTCTCTTTCCAAGTAGATCGGGACCACTGAGTAATGAAGACGTCACTCATCAGATTCTTTTATTTAGCGGCAATTAAATTAAGTGAAGGAGCTCCCTCAAATCTCTGAAAAGATTTCTCCTTATTAATCTCTAATCAGTTCTTTTCTTTCGTCTACCTCAACTCAACAACATGTGTTATGCTACGTATCCTGGGGGAGTATTCAGACATGTAAGGGAAAGTTTATAAGGCATAATTGCGATGCCCCCGGTATTAAGATGGTACTTTTAACAAAGTTTTTAATTCGATATACTTTTAGTTTCTAACGATTTTTTAAGTAACTTTTGTTTTTTTCAGTTTTCGTTTTTTTTATTTCTTATTTATGAATTTATTTAAATGCAATTCCTTATTTTTAAATTTTACTTCTTTGAGTTACTACTGATTTTAAGTAACTTCCGTTTTTTTTAATTTAATAAAGAAAACATAATTTTGATTTAAAGATTTTTTTAAGTTTATAAGGTATATCTCCTACATTCTCAGCGTGCCTTCGTGGTGTAATGCTCAGCACACTGAGCCGGTAATTCAGAGGTCTGTGGTTCGATCCCCGGCGAAGACAATGCTAATTTTTCAATCTTTCTTGCTTCCAAATGGTCTAATGTCTCTACAAGTTTTCATTCATTCTTTTTTTTCATTTAATTAATTTTTTTACTTTAGTTATGAATTTATTTAAATGCAACTCCTTATTTTTAAATTTTATATTACATTTAAGTGCAGTTTTATACAATGATGATGCATTATTCTTAACCCACGTAATATTTTCGTTGAATAACTTAAATATTTTTGATGAATTTACATATATGTATAAAATTTCCCCTTTTTAGGTTTTATTTTAAAATATTTTATAAATCTGTGTTTATTTAAATTTGAGTAATATGATCTTGAACATTATTCTTACGTATTTACATTTATTATTTATAAGTTTTACTTATTTTAATTTCATCACTCCTTTTTAGTTCTTTACTTTTTATTTTACTTTCTTTGCGTTGTTTCTTTACATTTAAAATTGCATATGTATTATTTATTTAAAATTTCAATTAGAATATAGATTTCATTCTTACGAAGTTTTTGTATAAATTAATCGCTTTTTTCTCGGTTCCTAACATATAATTCCTATAATTTTGTACTTAAGGTTTTAATCACAGACTAATTTAATTTGTTGTCACAATTGCATTTTGTCATTTATTAGCATAGCATTTTGTATTTAATGTAATTAGATTATTTTAGCAAAGAGTCTTGACTCTTACAAACTAGTAGTTATTTTTTAATTCATAAATAAAAATTAAAAAGTTCTATTTTTTCGAATTACTTTTCTCAGTTATGGGGAATCTAGTATGAGTTCCATCACCAAATACGCATAAAAGCCATGAAAAAATATTCTTCTTCCTTCCCGTGCATACACTCTTGACATTATTCAATCTGTTGAAAAATTTTAACAAAATATTAACCATCCGGAATCTAGATAAGTTTTTCCTGCTCTGTTTAATTATTTCCACATTTATGGAATTCATCATTATTCATAAAAATTTACAAAAGCCAACACGAAAGCTTTTATGGCATTTAAACTTCCCCCTTTTGCCTTACACTAAAATCATAACTTCCGTAAAATGCAAGAAATAAAGCAAGAATTTTCTGTAAGAATCAAAGAGGGCATTGCCCTTTAACTGTTACCTGAGAAAATGCACATCAAGAACACCATAGACTAAACAAAGCCTTTGTGAATGGTTTCATAGTTTTCATTAAACTGTATGTAGAGTCTGTTTACATAAAATTATATAAAAAGGAAAAAAAACTAGTTTAGCGATTTCATCGTAAGGGACAGTTCTTGGCCTTACTGGAATTCAAGTAGGCAACGGGTCCAACTAGCTATTACATAACAGTAGGGCAGCAAATTAAGTAAATTTTCTTTCCTTTCCTTTCTAACAGCTTTTCTTACCTCATAAAGTCTTAAATTAAAACATATAAATGAAACAATACCCCACAAATGGCCAAATAAATTAATGGACACAAACTCATTAACTTCCGTAACGAAAATTTTAAATAGGAATTCCCATTCAAAATTTATCTCTTATAAAGTAACACTGCCATATGTTCAGGAGAAAAAAGCCTTAATTCCTAATTTGGTTTCCAAAGGAAATAAATTAAATTCCTCATGGCCTAAGCAGAGAAATCCACAAGGCAGCGCATTAGAAACTTACATTATTAGTTGCTGTAGGTCTTTTTTCAGCAGAGTTATGAATCCATTGGCGTGATTAAATCTGTATAAAATTCCTTATACATGTAGCCTTACTAGATAACCCCTCTGAAAACAATTCACTTGCTGCAGCAGCTCAACGCAAACGAGAAAATTCCTTACTCCCAAACAGATTAAGTCTTTCCGCTTATTATTGTATTCGGAAGTTGATATTTAAAAGGCGGAAATCTCTTCGGAAAAGAATTCGTACCATGACCTCCGATGCCACCGGATACGGGAGCATCAATTCGGAAAGGTATCGAAGGAGATGCTTGCTCAATGGGATCCTTCTGTGGATGGGACTTCTTTCTTTTAGGAGCGGTAATTGGCGTCGGGAGTGATTTAAGATCGGTTTTAATAAGCGTCGGTGAGAGAGATCAATCAGCTGGTAGCAGGAAGACGACAGGAAAGGTAGGGAAACGTAATAGTCTGCAACTTCATGAATGAAAGCGACGTCACACTCTCATTAACATACGCGCCTCCATTGTCTTTATTGCGGCGATGGATTTGCTTTGGTGCCATTGTGCCCTTCCCCTCTCTCCCCTTTCTCCCGAATACCGCGACCTTCGGAGGCTAATCGCGTGAATTATAATCCGGAGTTTAAACGGAAAATTGGAGCATACGGTGTTTACTTGGTTTGAATATTTATAGAGCAATTCTCTGCAAGGAAACCGCAAAGTCTCTTACAGCGCGAGCTAGCTTTCTCCACTGGTAAGGAATTCAAGGTCGACTTTCGAGTATCTGGTTTGATTAGAAAAGCGTTCTTTGCCCACGTGACCTAATTTTGCTAATTTTCTAGTTCTCAAGTTTAGAATTCATAATTTCTTGTTTCCTTTAACTCCTGTCAGATGAGTAATATATTAAATCTTTTAAATATCTTTTAGAAGTATTCTAGATGTCTAACAAAAACTTAAAATCTGTAAATTAGAAGAAAAAGGTTACAACATTCTGGAAAATTCTTTAAATGGAATTTAAAAAATAGAGAAGTTATTAAATTTGATAAACAAGCAATTTGCAAACTGAAATTTTTGAAAATTAAAAAAAAATAAATAAATTTTAGAGAATTTTTGATTTGAATATGCAAATTAAATATTCAGATTAATTATTCATATTTTAAAGCTCCAAAATAATAACCTTGAAATCTGTAAAATGTATATATCTGTAAAGCTTAAGATCTAAATGTTAGTTTTTTACTCTAGTGTTATTACCTTTTAAATCTGTATTTAGTGTAAATTTTTAGATTGCTTTACCATTGTATAAGCTCCCACTTCTAAAAATTACAATTGCATACTTGTTCTTATGACAAGTCTGGTTTCAGAAGACAAAGAAAACATTTGAAAAACCCACAACAATGCAAAATATAATAACAGCAATAAGAATAATAACAATATTAATTCTAGCGTAGAAAGTAAACCATATTTCACCTAAAATGAATTAAATGTCTTTTAAACATCATCTAAACAATTGCATAATTCTCATAACTAACATTCGTTTTTCATCATTCTCTTTTTTAAACAGGCTGAAAGGACGGTTTTATGATCTGTGAAAATTGCAGGACATTATAAATCATAGCTTTCCAAAAAAGGAATTTATAAACATTTGGATAATTGGAAAAACTGGCAAAAATTGTTAAACCGCGCATGATTTATAAAATGAACTTCACTTGGAAGACTGTTTTCTGATTCATCCATCTGTTCAAAGTTTTTTATGATTATTTTTATTGCTAAATGAGGAATGATTACTAAAATCATTAAGCAAGAATTCTCCAACTAACGTTTCAAGCATTAAGTAAAAACAAAACCTAAACTGAACCTTTAAAAAATTACTCTCATCTATAATTTGATTCCTCCGGAGAGCATGCATGCCAGATTTCCTATCTTTTGGTATGTCCAACTCTGTGCTATGTAATGCACATACACGCACACTCACTCACTCAGAGAGAGAGAGAGGAATAGACGTTATTTCTTGTTGCAAATTATTATTGCCCTAAACATAAAAATTTTAAAGCACTGGGTGAGTAAATCCTTGCCGTTCTCCAATGGGTTAGCAACACTGCATTGAGAAGCCTTCGTTTTTCGTTATTCAATTATTTCTCTTCAGGTTGGAATCTGATTGTTGCGAACAAGAGCTTGTATGTTGTTAACAAATCGTTTTGGCATTTTCAAGGATAATCAGTATGGAATGCCAAGCAGACAAAAACTAACATTTCAGACGCATTTATAGCCCCTTCTGATTACCATCTTTTCTGGTCTATTCCTAATAACATTTAGTAACAAGAGTTTCATGATGAAGCTTCTTTTAGCAAATGGCTAACAGATTTCTTCAGCTCGAAATTACAACAGTTCTGTAGGAGAGGTATGGACTCCTACCTGAATTCTGGCAGGGGATCATTGGGTATTACATCACTGAGTGAATGAATAAACGATTATTGATTAAGGATGCAGAGAAAGAATGTCTTGTTATTGAGTATTGTATTGTTTTGTAATATTATAGTGCGTGTTATACTAATATAATCCTAGCATAGTAAAAACAGCAAACCAGTGTAGAACAGCACGGACCTACGCACGGACTCAATACCACAGCACTCGTATCAAAAATAATTATTAATCTAAGCTATTGTTAACTGCAGAACAGTTGGCATTTCTTGATACAGATTCAGACTGTATAGGTAGTATTTTAATCTGTATAAGTTTAAATGCAATTACACTAAAAAAACCTTATTGTTTTAAAAGTGCTGATAAATTTTATCTTGTAGATAATATGCTGTAGGTATAAAATACAATCTAATAAACACTAGCTAAACAAGATAAACTTTTATCATGTAATTTTCCTTTTAACATGAGGAATTCAAATCATAGCCGAAACCACAGCCAAAACATTTTGCTTAGAAGAAAAAGTGTTGAATCATAAAAGGACAATGAGAAGGAAGTATTATGTCAATTATTAAAAAAGTATCAATTATTAAAAAATCTTTAATTATTAATTTTGAAACAAGTCATAATAACGTGTTATCATTAAAATTCATAACATATTTTAATTTTACAGCAGAAAAGTCTTAGGGCATTTTTTTTTTATAAGCAGTCTTCACTTCCATAGTTCAAAGCATTTTTGGAAAGTTAGGTTCACGAAGTGTGAACGTTTATCAACTTCACAAGACTGAGTTTCGTAGTAGGTTGATAAGGATGTGTTACAAAATAAAAAAAGTACATAAACAGTTACATTTTTCTTTCATTATGCAACATTTTAGCAAACTGATGACATTTTTGTAAAACAAATTGTATTTTTTATCAACTAGATTCAACTATTTAAGCAGTCTTCTAACAACGTTTCTTGTAAAGCGTTAAATTTGTAATGTGTAAGATCTTGAAACTTTTAAAATGCTTGCAAATTACAATAGTGCAGATGGAATAATTCAGCTTTGTTTTACGTATATGAGGTTAAGTTTTATTTCAAGACGATCTAACTAGATAGCTAGTTAGTCACAGTGAGAAAAGATATGGCTAAAGAAAATCCAAAGTATTACATTTTTGTTTTTAAGATTTTTTTATGAAAACAGATTTTGGAATTAAACGGTACAATATTTAGTTACACTTAGTATAATACTATCTTAACTGGTAATTACGATGGGTGCATTACAAGATGAATGATGTTTTTAATGCCACTTCAATAATGTTAGAAGCACAAAATTTCCAGTCTATATTACCATTTATGTAGATCCTTCATTGTATAAAATTAAGAAAACACATAGTTAAACTTTATTAATTGATCAAATATATATTATTAAATATAATGTCTCAAAAGTTTGAATGAAGAAAAATTGCTGATATACGGAAAGTAATGTAAGATGTCCTCTCCTGTCTTTTAAAGGAGTTGAAAATGTTTAGTACTTCATATAAAAAAAGTAAAAACATTCAAGACGGACGAATATTTTTCATGCATTAATTATTAAATCAGTTAACCTACAAAAATAAAGAAATTTTGTTTTGCAACTTTCAGTTGTTTACCATAAGCCAAAGCGAATTTCCAGATGAAATGTAAATACATTTTACAGTAAGTCTACTGTTTTGAAAAGAAAGTCCCTGAAACTTTTATTTGATAATTTGCACGAAAACGCTAACCATAACATTTATTCAAACTCGGGGACAAAATTTAATTATTTATGGCAACTGCTATTTAGATCTTACTTATTTAGTTTTTCACTTACAGTTCTAATAAAATACTTTTTTCAATAACATAAACACAAATGGCCATCAAGGTACGTATTTTTAGCATTTGAAGTTTTTTCCTCCTCTTTGCCGCATGTCTTCGTTGTGTAATTGGAACCTCATTCGGCTAGCAATCGGAAATTCCGGAGTTTAAATTTCGGCAAAGGCAATTTTCATGCTCCTTGTTTCGATAAGTACTTTATCACTCTATAATATCACTGTAATATACAAAATTACATATTGCAAGAAAAAATGCAATTCGCACAGCAACTTGTCCTGATCAAAATTTGTATTGTAAATTTGTTTCCACTGACATTTATTAACATTTATTGCTTTAATCATATATATATATATCCATATATATATATATATATATCCAATACTAATATTGCGTTTTTTTTAAACATTTTTTTGCTTTTTTCTCTCACAATGTGTATATTTAATTACTCAGAGAGAAAATAATTTTTTTAAATTAAAGCTTTATTCTCATTTAATTCAAAATTAACTTGCATCTTGGTAATCCTGTTAAAATTTATTCATTAAATTTCTCATATAGTTTTCGTATAGCTCAGCCTCAGATTTATTAAAATTTGTTCATAATTATTTGAGTTTAATGCAAGATCTATTATTCATACTAGTGTTTCCAAATTTTCGGTTAGTAACGTTTTCGTATCTTGAGTTATAAGGGAAAATATGAATTCCTTTAAACAATTGATATTTTTCTAATTTTTCAATCCCCTTCTACAATACAATTTGCAAAATAATTTGATATTTGATTGTCAGAATTTAAATATTCATCTATAGTGCAAGTAAGAGGTTATTAAGATTAATTTTGATAAACTTTTAACTCCAGTAACTAATGAGAAATATAAAGAAATGTGAAATTCTTTAACTATAATAACATATGAAAATGAGAATAGTTCATCAGAAGCAAGCAAATAAATTGCAAAACACGTTAAACCGACAAGATATATGATTGTTAGCAAAGATGGACTGATTTCATTCGTTAATGGCTTCAGTGCTGCAAGAGAGAATGTGTCTTTCCTAGCCTTTGTTTTTCTGGTCACGTTTTTGAAGCTGAACTCCTATTTCCATTATGTTTTTGAACGGGGTATCGCATTTTCTACATGTTATAATTATATCTGTACAAAAGAAGATCTCCGTCTTTCGTTTACCTCGAAATCACTTTCTTGGACAAGTCTTGCAGAAAGGAAGGGACTGCTAAGAAACGTATGAGAACTCTTGCAGCAATTTATTTTGCACCATTTGGTATAAAAGTGGTAAACAACGCTTCGATTAATAATATGGCCGCAAGCGGTAATTACCTCAAATTAGCTGCTGAATTCCTAACTCGTTATTGATTATTTCATATGCTTGTAAGAATCCATGCATTGAAAAGCAAATGCATGAAAAAGCTTAACATTTTCTGTGGAGCTGGGAGATATATGCTTAACGCCTTCATTCATTTAAATAAAGCTAAAAATTATTTCAGTCTGTTACGAAGATTTAAATTTTACTATTTAATGTAAAGCAAAAAATGATAGATCATGTTGATTTGTTTTTCTGTTACTTGCTGATAGAATAGTTAACTAAATGGCTTTAATGCATAAAACTTAGTCCGTATAGCGTAAGTGACAAGATTAAGTTACATGTGTTTCCAACTCAACATCTGTCTCACTCCATACGAAATACAAATCTAAACTCTGTGTCATAGGTTTCCAAGTAATACTAAAAATCCAAAATATTCGCTATCTCTTATGCATGGGGTTTAAGAAGTAACTTCATTTCATTCAACTTAAAGAAGCTAGTTTGCATAATTTCCCTGCGTTACTCTTTGCCAAACAATAAGCTGTTTAATGTAAGAATACAAAAAAGACATTTTTTCTTTCTTTTTTCGTGCCTAATTGGTCCAGTTTCTGGTTCAATTTAATCTTTTAGGAGAGCTGCCAGTTGAAATATTTTCAGTTTTCTTAAAGTAATGTACCTTTGATTAACATTTTTATACACAATGATCTGCAAAAAATGCTCAACCGCATAAGTCATATTAAGTTTATTTATAGGGGAACTTATGGTGAATTTTGAAATTTTGATCAGAGTTAAACTATTAACTTATTAAAGTTTCGGTGATAAGCAGAGGTTAACATCAAACAACCATCTTTCACTAAGAGATGCAATTCCCTCTTTAAGAAAAAAATTAGATATTAACCATAAAAAAAGCCTGCATATTATATACCTGGCAGAAAAATATTATTTATTTATATTAAAATATAAATTACTTTACATGCTCCTTTTATTAAAAGTTATTTTACGTGTTTTATGAAATGCTTTCGAAATGTAAAAAGTAAGCTAGACTATGACTTTCAATACATGTATTTATTTTTAATTAATCAATACAGTTCATGTTTCTTCAGCTATTTTATCATTTCGATGAACAGTGAACACTTCAGTACAGCAGAGTGGTTTGGCTTCCAGTATATATTTGCGGAAAGCATGAAACAAGTATCATTTTGCCTCTTGCAATATTTTCTCCAATCTTCTAAGTATCTCATTCTGTAAGGCATACATTAGAATACTATTGTTAAACAGCATCAAAAGTATACAAAACATCAGCATATTTATATGCAAATTGAATAATTTATTAAATAAAATGAATGAACAATCTAAAAATGTAAATTCAAGATGTTTCCTAAACAAAAAGACAAAATATAAGTAATGAGCTAAAACATAAATGTACGTTGTAACAAGCAATGTTCAATAACAAAAGTTCATGAAATAAAGTAAATATTTACATTTATTTCATAAATATTTCAGTAAATATTTACATTTATTTCGTGGTTGGCTTACTCTGTAAATTTATTGCTAGAGTTAGACTATATTTTTCTTTTTCCGTTCTTCTTCTACTAAGCATAAGATTGCATACTAGCGCGGGACAAATATTGGGCATTTTAGAGATAAATTTTATAATTTCATCATAATTTCCAGTAGTAAAAGTAAACGTTATGCTGAAAGTTTCATTTTTCATTATAAAATTTTTGATCAGGAAATATGCATAATTTCTTTCAGTGCATAAACAAAAGTACGGACTACTGAAAAACGTGTTTTTTTAACTATTACAACTGAAAACTTCTCGGAAAGATTTCAGTTATATTAAACAGAAATACTTCAGAGAAGTTTTCAGAGTTTCTCATTTTTGTGATTGTTAAAGTAGCTGGACACAGTTTTATACTTGCTAAATGACTTCTTTAAAAGTTTTTCTTTCTGAATACAGAAAGCAATTAAAAAAAATATTAAATTTATGGACTTCGTTTAAATTAGAAATAGTAAGAAAGTTGTTATTAGAAATGATGAGAAAGAAAAAAAATTACGTCTTACAATTATTTGTGAAGATTAAGACTTCTTTTACTTCAAATGGAGAAGAAAATTCTGTCACAAACTTCAGTCTGTAGTAGAATATATTTTGAATAGACAGTATTTTTATCCTTTTTTAACTTAATGTGCGTTTGCTTTTTTTCTAAAGCGAATATAATTTTGCAAAATAATTTGGAAATATTTTTCGCTTTTAGAGATCTTTATAAAGATAGCTTTAACTTCAGACAAAAAACGTTTTCGCTAATTTTAGTTGCAACCTAACATTTAGCAGAAATATATTATTTAGTAGTAAATACAAGTAATGTTTTTGCACAAAATGTTTTAAAGTAATTTTATGTTTAATACCATCTTAAAATGGGAAATCAGGAAAAGACCAGTTACTTTCATTTATATAAAATTCTTCATGCATATTCATTCTTAATACGTAATTTGCCTCTATGATCAACCTCTAATCAAATTGTAATGTATTTTAATCAGACAAAATCATATCTCTTTAGCTAATGTACTTTTACTTGAGAGAAAACGAAAGTGGTAAAGGCTTAAGTGTTTCGAAACTGAGTAGTCGAAAATCTTTAGTGTAACTTTTCAAACTTTTATTTGCTTTTTATATTTTAGTACTACTATGAAAACTTCTGACTCTAACACACTTTGAAAAATTTCGAGGAAGTTAAAAAGTAATTTAATGTTGTTCTTTAAAATTTGGATGCTCCTTTAAAGCTCTTTTAAAATGTATAGTACTCTGCATGGCTTCCAAAATTAAAATTTCATTTGTTGAACAATTTGACTTAACTAGTTGGTTAACAAGTCAGCGCACCGCTCATGAAGTATTTTTAAAGATAAGAAAACTCGTTAATTGCAACGGAATAGAAAGATGCTGAAATAAAAGAATTAAAAAAAGATTTTTATTTGCTATTACTTCAATTCATCAAGATATGATAAATAATAACACATGTGTGTAACATATTTTTTAATGTTTATCAAGAACTTTTGGGTCATCGCGACCTTTCACCTGGAAGCAGAAGATGGTTGTTGGCTTAATTTCATTAGCCAGTTGTACAAAAGGAGAAATGAAAGGATTAAAATATAACAAAATTACATGCTAGCACTCTAATATTGTGATACATTGTAAGCAATGCTTAGCATACCAGAGTAATATCCATTAAAGATCTTGATGATTATGTTTCGAAACATAACTATTGATCCCTTCGATTACTAAAAAAGTATATATCATAAACTCTTTTTATTAAATAAGCATCATATTTCAAAGAAAGGTTCTTATAACAATTAGTAAAATATTTTTTAATTTATTGATTTCCATAATCGTAAATAGAAATTCTAGTAAGAAAATAATTGTAATTATAGCAGTAACGATTATAAAATGATTTGTAGACAGCGGCATGAAAAAATCGTTTGCTTGATAAAAATTTTATACCGAGAACACATGAAAATACATATAAACTGGTATGATATTATTACGTTAGAAATAATCTTTTATTGTTCTGTATCGAATTTAATTATTTGCAAAATAACATAAACCAAATTGCCTTACAAGTTGTTATCGATAAATATTATTTTTGATTATTTATTTTGGTCGCAAACGTTGATAAGATGATTTCTGCAAGTATAATTTCTTTAACGATTGCTATAAATAATATATTTCCTATCAAAAGCCCTGCAAATTTCTTAAATGTTAGTTAAAAGTAAGTTTTGAACGGGATTTAAAACTAACAGAAAAAATTATGGCAAATTACGAAATTTTCATTTCATAACGACTTTAAACCTTTGTCGAGCTCACTAAAGAACTGGTGAATCACTCCTTTCTTCAATCTGCTTGCTACATTATACCTGTTGAACACTTACGATGAGTCACTCCATATATCTTTCTAGTCATCGCACAAAAGCATTTCTTGCCACCTTTTTTCCTAAGCTTCTTTATTCATCGTTGACCCCCTTTCAATCCCCTTTCTTACATCACTACTTAGACTACAAGAGGAGGGAGATGGAGAGTAACAAGTCAGTAACCCCAGTAACTTTGATGGCTTAGTAACATGAGTAGTTCCAGTTTGCTATGGGTTAACATCTTCATTAGAATGTTTAAAATGTATTTTGAGACAGTGTTAAGAAAGTAAACTGTTCCTGAAAGACGTTATATCGTGATCAAATTTTGAGATAAACTTTTATTTTGCGTATTATCTCTGAACCCAAAGAATTAAGCGTTTCTGGATTACGAATTGTCCTTTTAATTTGCATGTTTTCTATTTAATTGTTCTGATTATTTTTTTACTCATAATGCTCTTATTGACTCGAATATAGATTGAAGTCTTATAGCAGTTTTTGTCCCTAGTTTAGTGGAAATGATTAGTTATGATCATGCCTTAAACAGATTTTTTTTTATATTTGACGAAGCTTTCCTTCATGCAGGAATGAGTAAATAACTTTAAAAGGTACATTCATAAATATCAGAAAATAATACGCAAATTAATCTAAATACTAGGTCTTATACTTCTCCTTAATTTTAAATCAAAGTATTAACTTTCATTAAAAATATATCGACTTCCAATAGTTGCTAGTTTATTCGATTAAAATTAATTAAATCATTAAACTTCTCTCATAGTAAAAGTTCTTTTTAAGTGTGCGTGTGAAAACGTTTTTTTGCAGGTAGTTGCCAACTCCAAAATCTGAAATTTCTTGTTATGTATGAAACTGGTTGTCAATTTTACTTTAAAATGAAATTTAATTTTTGACTTAACAGTTGCTTGACCGTGGAAAACGAATTTCAGAAATATGATATCTAACCATAGAAAATATTTCATACTCTTAAAAGCATTTGAGCGTATAAATATGCCCTTAAGTGTTCTGCCATTATCCAGTAAGTAGACATGTGACGCAGACTTTACAATTGTTTTTGAAAAACAAAACAACATATTAAGTATTATAAATTCTGAAGTAAGGACTTTCTGAAGAATTTTCTTTTTAACCTTCATGAAAACATTTCACTGTCTTCACGGTTGATTTTAATACGTATTAGAATCTCGCAGTGAAAACATTTTATTGTGTAAAGAATCTTTTACTATTTCCATTGCTTAGATAACATTTTTCTAAAACTTTAAACTTTTATGTACTGTACGCTAATTTTTCAAGCATGCATAATGTTAACTATTACATTCCACCTTTGCGTTGTTGTTCTGCAAATAAAATAATAGTGCAGGTAAATAATGTCTCACATTTTTTCATTTGTTTCCTATAAAAAGAAACTTAAGCGTTTTTTAAACGTTGGTACAGTAACTGAAATCAATTTGTGTTTACACTTCAAAAGACTTTTAACACAGGCAGTCAATTTAACAAAAATTTGTTTTCCCCTAATCTAATCGGAACTGATCACAAGAATAGTCTAATCATAACTGAAAAATATGAACGGAAAGTTGTATGCTTTCGGGTATGCGAAAATTTACTACAAGCTATTTTGCTACTATTAATGCCCTAAGATAATTGGCATAATATTAGTTTCGACAGCAGTATTTTCTATGAGTTAAATTTCTGCAGGCAGTGAAAGAGATAAAAGCAAAGAAATGAAAGAATATTTCAGAATATCAGATGTATTAACAGCTTGTATGCTGTAAGTCAGGAACTCAAAGACGTCGATATCTACCCTGGTTAAAATAGTAATCCCGGTATACTATAAGCTCTTAATGCTTGACTGGGGGTCACTTGTATTCTTGAGATCAGAAGTAGGTTAAACATAACAGACGCTACATGATTTTAATTTTAGGTTATGCATCAAGTATGTAGAATTCATTCGTCAACAACATGTAGCACAGCAATGAAATTCTTTTAGGGCATATTTAAACATAACACTGTTGAGGTAGTAAATGTAGCTATCACATTTCTTTTGCACAATTTATTCTAATGTGCGTGGATACCTAAATTACACTTATTCAAAAGTTATTGCCTTCTTTTAGCACTGCTAAAAAATTTTAAACCAATAGTGGAATCAATTTCACCAATTATGTATACTTAAAATTGCTTTTAACAACATATAAAATCTACAATTAGGTCTTAATAATATGTATCAAATAAGTCTAATGATAAAAAAAAAATAGAAATTTGAAGGTTGTGGAGACTTTTTAACTATAATTGACTAATAGCCAGGTTTATCGATTGAATTTTCATCTTGGTTTATTAATTCAGCAAGAGAATTTACTGCTCACAAATGTGGCAGTAGTTTGTTTTCCAATTAGTGTTGTAGATGTTAAATTTACGTTTATAGAAAAACTCTGTGTACTCTGATTTTTTTATAATATTGAGTTCCATGCACTGATTCATTTGCAATGTTTTCTTCTTGTTGAAAATCGGTTGCAGTTGCCATACCTTACAAAAATTTCCTCCAGTTACCTTCACTGTTTTTGAATCCTTTGATATCATCAAATTAGACTGTAAATTTTCATAATATTACGAAATTTACATCTCTTACATTGCATGCTGTAGCATAAATTATCTTTGAATACTTTGCTTTTTTTCACGTTACTATATGACATACTTAATATGCGTAATTAAAGATAAAATTCTTTACATAAGAACTGTAATTAAAATATCATGTTATTTTTACTGAGAATTTTACAAGTACACACAATAATGTTTAGTAATTTTAAAAGTCTTTGAAATGTGAATTTTCAAACAAAGTTGAAAGACAAAATTGTACCTAAAAATATTTTATTTCCATTTAATTTTCCTCTCTTATTTACATATATTATGTTTCTGAATATAATTTTCTAAAATCTTTCAAAATGTAAACACTCAATAAAATACGTCCCAATAATTATTGGAAGCAAACTCATAAACATATTATTTCTTTAAAATAATATTGTATTCAAAACACTTTCATGTTGCTCCTTTAAGTACATTAATCTGATTAATGTCTTTTTAGGGCTTGATATACTTATGTAATATGCTTAAGCTTTCTTATGTAAGTAATTTTTTAAAAGAAAAGATTCACTTCCCCAGTTAGGAAAAGGCAAAACAATTTTATTTCTGTTGTTTACATCGTTGATCTAAAGAAATAAGTATACCCTTATATGACGACATTAATTAGACATTAAAATTATATATTAATAAAGTATTAAAAATTAATTAAGTAACTTCCCTAATTCTGTTTTTTTTTTTTCGGTTCTTGAAATCCATCTCATCCTTTATAAAGCCATTATTTTATTTTTCCAGCATTGCCTCTATTAACTATAAAAACGGAAAATCCACAGGGAGTCTTTCGATTGTTTATTGGATGTCATAAAAATGTTATTGCTTTTATGGAGAAATGAATCCCTATAAAATTTTCATTCAAACTATGCTGTAAAAAAGCATTCTTGATTAAATTTAACCTTGTTGTATCTCTATGATCATTGTTGCAGATGTTTATAGTTTCCGAGAAATGTCTGGATATAAAGGATGTATGTATTGCAACTTTAATTGTATCAAAGCTAAATATAATTAGGAATCTTTCGAAGTTTTTACTTTTTATTTAACGCATTTTGTCGTGTATCCTGGTGTTGTCATAAGTAGGAATACTACAAATATTGGTCCTTACAAATCAGAAAATCCACAAGAAATTATTCAACCAAAAATGATAGCTGTTATTGTTTAAGGAATAATAAATTTTATAGACACAGGAAATATGGCGGTATTGTAGAAATATTTCATTATTTAAATAAGACAGTTTTAGTGAATGGAAGAAGGAGCTAAAATTGTACCCCTTAATTATAATTAAAATCATTACTTATTATGTAGTAACTTGGGGCTAAAACTTATTTCTTAAATTAATAAGAAAAATATTTACCTGTTCGTATGAAATTAGCAGAATTAATATGTATTTGTAAAGCGTCGTAACAAATATTGCTTATAATTTTTTCTTTTCTTTAAAAACCCAGATGTCAGTAGTACTAAAAGTATTATTAGCATTTTATTACCATTCATAACTTTTTATCCGACAAGGAAACGTGTATCATTTTAAGATGTTTTTAAATATTAGAATACGATTTTAACACATTTTCACCTAAGCTATGAATTTATGGATGAACCTTATATTTTAATTGCAAATTATAAAGTATTTTAAACTGTAAATTAATTACGACTCAGACTTAAATTAAAAACTTACGTTAACGTAATTACTTAAAACAACTTGAATTAAAAGTATTGAATGAAATTCCAAAAGCAAATTGAAACCTTTCAACATCTTTAAAACGGAATCTGATATTTCGCAAATATTCTGTTTGCATTACATTTGTGCTAGTCGTGTAAAAAAGAAAATGTTTTAGTCAAAAAAGTTCCTTGTATGGGCATTTGCAGGAAACACATATTATAGTGAGGCTTAGGTAGGGAATAAGAATTTCTCAAAAAAGAAGCGCTCGAATCAAATAATAATTAACTTCATTGTTGTTGTTGTTATTATTATCTTAACTGTGTGAACAATAACATCACAATGTTGAAAACGCCACGAGCATTTTTTATTGAAAAGTTTAACTGTTTTTCCTACACGTTTTATGAAATAATATTTTTTAAACTTCTTTTAGAATATTCACTGGTGGAAGGAAGCATTTCACTCCACATGCATCTAATAGCCTTCGAGGTACCTCATGAAAAATTTCTGCTATTTAAATAGTCTTCTTTTATAATATTTTAAACTTACTCATCACTAACAGCCTCAGGGAATGCGGCCACTTCAATCCAAATCACAAAGTAAACACAGTCCGATAAAATTATCGCTTTTCCCCGCGAAAAATGTGGTTGGCGCGCCGCGCCGACAATCGTCTCTTTTACCGACGGCGGCGAACCAAATAAACTAGGCAAACTAATCGTCAACCGTCCTCCTAATATTAGTTGTTAAAGATGTCATTTCGTTGAACCTCTATACCTGTCTTCAAGGCAGAAGACGGGTTTGGGCTTCTAGTTCCCAGCATCTTCAAGAGAGCAGGTAGGGGGACTTCGCGGATGATCGCTAGGTCGTATTCTCATACCAGGTATTTATCGACTTGTTCCGATCATAGATTATCACGATGCTTTTCCCGAAGGTAGCCGATCATGATTGGGGATCTTCTTGGAATGGAGTTTTCTTCGCACTCTCGGTACGAGATTAATTTAGCCGATATATGTGAAGCCGCTAAACGTTTCCAAGAGAGGGGGTGGTTCGATCCTGATTGATCGACATTCTCTCACGAATAAGGGCACACATCGGCTATCTGTATTTACGACTCATCGGAAGTGCCGTTGTGAAAGGAAAGAAAGGACCATTTCCTGGCAAAATTATTACATTTTTTTCCTTCATTTATTCAAAGAAGTTATTAAAAGGATGAAATGGATTATTCAAACTTCTTTTGGAACTGGAAGTCGTCGGACGAAATCATTGATTTCCAATGCACCTCACTGGTTAGACGCTCCCGCATCATTTCTTAAGCTGTAACACGTGTTCTAACGCTTTGCTGTAATTGAATAAATCGGAGCAGTTTTGTCTGTGAAGCATTTAAATCCAATAAAGGGAGGAGAAAAGAGTATTTAATATATCACCTCATACCCAAAGTTCTAGTTTTGCCTTCAAACTTTATCATTATTTAAGAGGTTTATTTCTTGTTAATTTTCTATAGATCATTTATTCATAATGATCCACAAATCATAACTACGTAACTTGGAATTGGAATGTCCTCCTTGCCTAATCAAGGAGATTTTGTGCATAATAGTTTATGCAAATCGAGCTTATTAATGCAAAAAAGTAGGGCTGCTATAAAAAAAATTCATTTTCTTAAGAACTTTAAAAATAAGAAAGTATGTAATTAAATAATTTCTTCAAACGTATTAAAGATGTTTATATCGTTTTGTTGGTAATTAAACATTAACCTCATTTACCGACTTCATTAATTCCTTCGACTGCGTGTAAGAGAGCAAAATTCAGACCATTTTTAAGACGGAGAATAATGCCGAATATCAAAACATTTCATAATACTTGTTATAAGAGGTAAATGCTTTTTATTATTATTTTATTAAAATTATAAAGGAGAACGTTACATATCTGTATATTCCCACAAATATTCATAATGGATATCTTCAAAAGTGGCTTACTGAATTTATGCTCATATATTGTTTAATCTACCCGTGCGTTTATAATTGCAGAAAGAAAAGCAGTTTTACTATATAAAACTACTACAAGTGATATTGGAAAGTTAATCAGACTAATTAGATAAATTAAGGCTGATTTGTCATCGTAATTGAATACCTACTTCCTGGTCCTTAAATGTGTTAAAAAGCTGCTTTAAGTCAAGTTCATATTCTTTCGCTCGAGAAAAACATTGCAAAAATATATTTTTGCAAATAAGAAGTTTTCTCTTCAAGCTCTTCTTCTTAAACAGAGAAGAGCATTAGGATCATGCTAAGTGTCCCCAACGAGTCTACATACTTGTATTTACATTTAAATTTCGCTAATTAGTAAGCATTGCTTTGATATAATTCATGTAAAGTGTATCCATAAACCTTAAAGGACATTACCATAAACAAATATTTTTCTTCAAGAATTTTAAATGAAACGATTGGAAATTTGTTGCATCAATTGAAGTATATCTAAGCTGTTTCTGGACATAAATATTACACTCACACCTGCTACTATTATCACGGCGAAATTTCTTGATTTTCTTAAAAGGGCCCCATTCCTATCATCATCAGACACACAGCAAAACAAAACAGCTATCTGTACATTGCAGTTTTAATATTGTTATTAAAAAAACAATATTCCTGCTCAAGAGCCATACGTTTCATAGTTTACTGGGGAAACTTAATATTTATACTTGAATGAATGTGTCACCAGCTGCTTCAACCTCATCACAGTCGCCATAATTTTTATACTCAAGATCCCTGAACTGCATTCTCAAAGGAATCAACTGCTATTTTAACTCTACCTTCAATGTGTGCTTTATTTAATTTAAAAGTGCTTCTGCGGGCGAATATTATACTTTTTCACTTCTATTGTAAAGGGCGAAAATACGTTTTAAAATTTAATCGTAAGTTTTAATTAATATTTCACATTTAGGTAACTTAAAATATCTAAAAACCTATGAGTTCTTGTTTTACCTTCCAAAAGCTGCCCAGGTAATTCAAATGTATATTTTTGTATCGAAATGTATAAAAAATGCATATTTCTGTCCCTGGGGCTTTTTCCCAAATGAAGTCTATAAATGATTGTTTCAAATAAAAAGGATATGGTTTAATTAAATTTCAATTAATCTATTTTTAGAAAAACTTTTCAGAGTACACAAGTAATAAATTCTAAAAATGGCTGTTCAGAAACTGAGTTCAGTATTTGTGCTTCACAAAACTTAATGCATATTATTTTACTCAAGAAACTAAGAGCTTTTAAACACTTCAATTTAAGTACATTTGATTTAAAATTAATTACAAAAGCAAACTTGAATTCATGTAGACTGTTTTTGCCGGTCTAATTTGAATATATTAAATGATCATGCTACACATTTACATTCCAAATCCAAACCGTTATATAGGAAGGATTTCCAAAACGAAAGTAACGAGATGTCATAAATTTCCTTATGGTTCAGATGACATTCGTTTAAAATACTATATTTTTACTGTTTTACATAACCTACTTTCAGAGAAATTAAAAGTAAATTTATAAGGTAAAACAAACATGGAAATGATTTTGTAATTAAAAAAGTGCTCTAAAAATTTGACTTATTTCAGTATTAGAGGTTTTAGCATTTTTCATAAGTAATGCCTTCTTTCTTATCTGCCTTAAATAAGCTTTTATTCTGAAAGCAACTATATTTTTAAAATTTTATCTGAAACATTGTTACATGTTAAGTACATCGTTGGATTTCATTGAATTAAATTCATGAAGAATTGTTATGAGTTCACTCTGCAAGTACATATATTATATCAACAACCTATATATTATTTTAAAACTTTTGTTGTATTAAATTAATCAACAGAGGCTATTGTACAAAATGCTTTAAGTAAAAGAATTAAACAATGACTACATTAATTAATGACAAATGAAATTTGAAAAGTTTGAAGCATTATAAGTAAAAGTACTTAACTGCCTCATGATATTGCCCTTCCAGCATTACAAAAACGTTACATATTCCCAAGTGATGTAGAAAAGTAATATTTATAACTTTAAAAATTACTTCTGAGAAAGAAATGTGACAATGTAAAGAAATTTTAAAGACTAATTTTAAGGAATTAAGGAAAAGGAAAACTTTTAGCAGTATACATATCCCATATTATAATGTTGGCTGAAGTGCAGGTTATAATATGTTGAATTTAGGAGCCTTTAAATAGACGACCTAAATTAATTTGAGAGCAGACATTCAAAAGTAGTTGAAATATTCAAAAATGAAACTAATATTAATTTTATTAAAACAGGTTAAAATAAAAATTATTTTAAGAAGAAGTTTTTCTGGCATGTGAAATTTTAATTTAAAACAAAAACACCTTCGAACCTTATTTACTTCGACTAGTGATAGAAGCTAAAGACCATAACTTCATAGTGTAATTTGCTTCATAACACTAAAATGGTACAAATTTAAATAAGCATATTTTAATGCAACTAATTTTTAATTACAAAATTTTTAGAACAATTGAAAAAATTCTTAGAAAAGTTATGGAAGGGTTGTTATTATGGCGATATCACTTGCCTATTACTATGATTCATTACTGGAGCAGTTTGTCTCTTACTTCTGTCTGTCAGCCTTATGAGTCAAGATCGTTTTATTTTCCTTCTGGAGGGGGCACTAGCCATTATAAACTTTGGCCACTAGTAAGGCCGGGAGCGGTGGTTACTTTATTATGGAGGCACCTAATAGGTGGGCTACTGTTGCCTCCTGTGGTCTACCTTACTGAAACAACAGTAAAATGACTAAAATACTTTATTCACCAATGAAGGCAACTTTGAAGCTAAAACCTTGATTCAAAATTTCAGTTGAATTAATGTCACATGAACTTCTAAACCTTAAAAAAAGTACATTTTTTACTTTATTAAAACAACTTATTTTAACAAATTTGATTTGAAAATCTGCTTTAATAGTAAATATGCTGCTTTAATAAATAAATTTATCTAATTTTTATATGCAGTTACTTATTGCAGTTTTTTTTTGCCATACATTTCAAGACCGAAACTCTATTCATTGAATTTCCTTAGACTTCAGTAGACTAGATACATCAAGCGGGAGTAATTCAGTAAAACTTTCATAATTTTGCCTCAGTTTATGTAATAGTTATATATCTCTAACATAAAGAGAAAGAAAACTTGTATACTTTCCAATAATTTCTAGGGTTTTAATTGAGAGATCTCCGAAGGAGCAAAATCGAATGCTGTCACTGTTGTACTCTTCCGCAATATTTATCCATACTGAGTTACTTTACATGAATAAAATAAACGAAGAGACAGTTTCAAGTAATTCATGCCTCATTTATCGCTGAGGCCTACATTTACTTTAACAACTCCTTTATTTACAAGAGTGAGTTGAGCACACCTCATTTACCTTGAAATTATAGAGTTGCTTAAGTAAGCAATACTTTTGCTCTGTTTATTCCTAATGCAACAGGTGAAGTAGGAGAAGTAGCATACAAAATTTTCTACACTGATTGTTCCCTGTTTCTTCCCTTTAGTGAAATTGTATCTCAAAATTATAATTCATAAGATTTTCACTAGATTTCTTAGCTTGTATCAATTTTAAGGAGATCAGTTATTTAAATGAAATTATATTTTGCATCATTACTTCTGATAGTGACAAATAATATTCTTTGACTTCAATAACAGCTATCCTTTTATTATTATCCTGGATATTCCACAGAAATAATACAGTTATGTTTCAAAACTGTTACTCTTTAGTAGTTAAAAACCATAGGAAATGGGCAGCAGTTTTAAAATAGTTAAAGTTTAAACTTAATTTGAATTTGATTTAAATTAAAAGGCTTTTCTCTTACATCAGCAGCAAAGTAAATTTGAATTGTCCCTACTTTTAAATGTTATTGGCATATTTTCTGCATTTTCTATCCTTGATAATGTTTAGGAAAGAAACTTCTCCGAAATTATTAAATTTCTTGTTATCAGCTTCTATTGAGATTTAAAATGAATGATTTTTATTTACTTATATGCCTTTCCTAAAAGCAGGGAAACCTTATAGCTAAATCACGAATTGATTATAGCATATTTATGTGGATCAAAACGGCCCTGTTTGATTTCCATTTAATTACATTAATGACTTAACTCTAAGTCAAAGTGTTTGAACTTGCTGTTGGTGCCAACAGCATACCCCACACACTTAGCAATTATATGCACTCTTCTATCAGTCGCATTGCAATTTACGTTGATTTTTGCATGTATTTTTCAAAGAACTATAAAAATAAAATTAATAG
The DNA here is from genome assembly GCA_000611955.2 of Stegodyphus mimosarum. Classification (NCBI taxonomy): domain Eukaryota; kingdom Metazoa; phylum Arthropoda; class Arachnida; order Araneae; family Eresidae; genus Stegodyphus; species Stegodyphus mimosarum. The sequence goes on along the minus strand of KK115279.1, from coordinate 701,882 downwards.
AAATTTTAATACTAATGAAAATTATTCCAAGAACATTCTCGGAGAATTGCATAACGCACTCCGCTTATTTGAGGAAGTCAAAAATAAGATTTCTCAATGCATCTGCGGTGGTATGCTAGGTGCTTTTCTACTTCTACTTAAACGGCACGCAGTATCTTAAGTCACTAAAAAAATTACGTTGTTTGGACAGTGGCTTATCTATGCATGCAATGGCATAGTTAACATTTCCTTCCTGGTTATTTGCCTTTAAGAACGGAGTTAAGTGTCATTAGTAATGGGAAACTTTAATAAAATATTAAGGAAGCTTCTCTAATTTTTATTTGCATCACAAACTAAAAAAATAGAAAGTAAACTCCTCGGAGAAGGTTCAAAATATATGAGTGCTGCAAATATTTACTCCTGCTACTTTGGCTGTGCTAATTAGAAAAACAGAATTCTCATTACACAGTCCGAGCTAAGTGGATTCCGCTTTCTTCCACGTATCTCTACGTTTATTATTAAATACTTTAAAGTATTTTACTTTTAATACTACGCGTTATTTTCAGGATTGCGTTTTTGCGTAACGGTATATGCATCCAGTTAGCCACTCGGTCTTCAGATTAAACATTTACTTCGTGCAGGTGTGTTCTAATTGCAGCCGCAGGCGAATCGTCCGAGAGCGTCTAATGGATATTCTCGCATGATAATATGCTCCATTCATGCATTCCAAAAACAGCTTTCTCTAAAACTTGTGCAGCAAAGACTCCCGTCAGTCATTTCTTTATCCGATTAGGGCATTACTTATTCACTAACTCCTGATATTCTCAACTGCGTGCTTCGGGCTACTTGCCCTTTCTCTGCGTGCCATTGTTTTTCCCTCTCAGCCTTTATCCCTGGCTTTCTTTCGCGCATTATGTATTCTCGTTTTAATAAGACCTGGACACGGCTAATGTTAACTCGTCTTCGGAACTTCTTAATCTGTAAGACAAAGCCTCCTCCACTCACTGCTGAGGACAGCGAGTGAAGGCGTTCATTATACCTGGAAATCAAATCCGTCGCATATCTAATGTCACTTTGACTCCGTTGAAAAATGTAAAACTCCAACCAGCGGTCGGTAATCAAATGTATAATTAGTATAACGACAAGTACAGCTCCGAGATGCAACATTTGGAAGGATTTCGCATATAAATTAATAATTTTTTAATGGCTGCTCTCATTTGCATCCTTAAAATTATTTCATTCTTGATAAAAAAAATAAAAATAGCAATGGTTTAATTTTCACGTACAGTAGAGGCCCAAATTTCTGGACTAACTATTACCGTAATGCATCTGGATATCCAGAAATCTTACATTCTTTCTAACTTTTCTTTGTAGGCCAAATATCCATTTAGTGTAGTGCAAATTAAAGAATGTTACTTTCCCTTTCAGGTCATGTTATTTCAAAAACGATTGCATAGTTAAATATTAAATGCTTTTATTTTTTTAATGTACAGCATCTTTGCTTTTCAGCAAAACTAAGAAGAATTTTTTTTATATTTGTCTGACAAAAAACTAATTTTTAGTTCATCTAAAATACGTTTCAATGAGCATAACTAAATCAATTTTCCAAACAATATCGCATGAAGAACTTTAGGACACCAGTGTTTTATACTATGCAGTTTCTTTACCATTAATCTACTAGTTGGGCTGCCTAGTTGCCCAACAACAAAGACTAATATGTAATTGATACGTTAATCTATATATAAATCCAAATATATTGTGCACTGATTTTATAGCTTTTTAAAATAGCGTTTTTTAACCGTATTATGTATTATTTTTACAGTATTTCAATCAGCGAAAAAATCAAAAGTAAATTAACTGCAAGCGTCATTTTGCCTGACATAGAAATAAGAACAAATGATCCACATAATTGGACTTGTGCTGTATGTCATAAAATATCTCATCATTTGAGCGATTTAAAGAAATGTAACTGCTTTGCATAAACAAGTGTCTTTGTTTGCAACAGCTACTTTCATCCAAATGGAAACTATGCGCATGTCGAGAGTGAAATAAAAGTCCTAATGAATGTGCCCACCTAATGGATGTTCTAATCAATTTCTTAAATGAGATTAAAATTATTGCTGACATTTCGATAATCTAAACTTCTAAACTTTCATAAAACTTTTACTGTCTGCAATAAGACATCCAAATGTGATTATTGCAATGCGTTTCGAAAAAGCTTCAAAAAAATGACTGAAATATTCATGAAAATCTTGATAGAACACTTTTGCTTCATTAAAACTCTAAAACACAGCAAAAAAAACTGCGTTAAGTTCAAGGGCCCTTGCGGGAATTAATAATACTCATGCTACATTTGAACGCAGGGCTTCACTCATGTTACACTTCAAATTCAGGGCTAAACTGCTGCCTATATCTGATAGTATACCACCTATATATTTAACTATATAAGGCATAAATTCAAGGATTTGAATAATGCACGAATTTTAGACTAAGCTATGCAATAATGCTATTTTCCAAATTAAAAGATTAAAAGCAAAAAACAAAATTACAAAATGTCGAATACACTGAGGGTAAGTGTAAATAAAGATATTTATGAAAGCAAAATTCAGTGCTTAGTTTTACTCCCGTTTTTAGAAAGTTTCAAGTTATATAAATTAATACTGTTTGCAATGTTTTGCTGTAAATTGTTCAGAGATAATATTAAAATTCTTCATAAAAATATAATACGTTTTTCGCAATGGAGTTCTAAAAATATGTAAAGGAAATTTCATTCTGCCCTTTTAATTTATTGAATTTATGTAATTGTTTTCTTTTTTGCTGCGTTCTAAAATTAGAGAGTTAAACATTTCATCTAAAGAAATTTGGAGCAATTAATAAGTAATGATATCTAATGTTATTTTAAAACGCCTGCTAGAATACAACAAATGCTCATTGTTCCCTCAGCGTCGAATTCTGTATTAAAAGTACAAAAATTAAACTTAAGCTTCACCTTTTCTATAAAATATTGAAGAATATTTGCTTTAGATCCAAGAACTTGTGATACTTAAACAGGTTACGAGATTTGGCTTGTCACTGCTATTACTTATGAGTTCTATTAAAACTACACAAATCAAGTTGAGAAAAACATTTAAAATTTAAAGGATTTAAAACGTTTTTAAGTAAATGTACTAAAAGGACTGGTTATGTCTGAAACAATGATTTAAAATGTTTCTATAAAGCCTCTTATTGAAGATTATGATGACTTAATAAGAATAATATGACAATTTGAACTTTAAGAAGCTTAATAAAATTCAAAAACTAAATGACTCCAAGTAAACTTTAAACTAGGATATTACTAAAAATAGATTAAAGGTTAATACTACAAAATTAGTAAGATTGTAAACCTCGTCCTCTTCTAAAAACCGAAGAAATCCTGCATCAATCAATGATATTTGTTCTACTATAACTTTCTTTTGGAACTTCATTAATAGAAAAAATATAAGGCTACTAATACTGCGTGTACAGTTACGCGTGGACGGGAACATGACTCTATGAGATATTTAATAGTATTTGTTTCTAATATATACCTCTAGATCAATTCGAAATGCACTAAGAAAGAGAAGTTTTAAAATATGTAATTAAAAGGTAAACTTTTTTCGTTTGTTTTTTGTTCTAGCTTTTTATCGAAAGAAATATAGTCCAGCTTCAAGTTAATTATCTTTTAAGAGAAAATAAATAACCCTATCAAACTTCACATGTCATTCAAAATATTCTTCTTTCCTTCCAAACGCCGAAAGATTGAATAATTCTTAAAACTTCTCATTTTAAATTTAGATTGATTGTTAAATTACTTTATTTCTTCATACTTCATTAAATTTTGTGATAAGAAGATCATTAAATATCTAATTAAGAATCTGCTTGACTTTATATTTGCTTTCATTCTTTCCGTATGAGCAACTGTTTTCCCCTCTTCTCCCAGCAATAAATATCAAGAAAAGTAACGACTTTAATTGAAAATATAAAGTGCATATGCTTCTGAAAAAAGCTTTACTAAGTCAATAATCTACAGAAAGTTTCATTAGATATATCAGACAAGACATCATCTGTCAGCCAAAAATCATTGTGCTTTGTTGATCTTCATATATGTCAAATTTGACGTCTGCAGCTCTCTACTTTTTATTAGTTTCAACCAGGTGTTACTGTTTTACTTAAAGCATGTGTTTTTCTTATTCACTTTTTTCTTTGAATGATCAAGCTTTTCAAATGAGCAAGACTGCAACTGCAAAAACCCTTGATTCTCTTTTTTGTTTTTCCACATGTACGCGATAACATTTTCCTGAACAAATCAAGCATGTGCCAGCAATACTCCTTGCATAAAATAACTGGTTCAATTTTCTACCGTATAATTTACAAAGCGTATATTCTACAAGTGTTGTGCAAAGTAATCCAAATTTTAACAGATTGATTGCAATGTTGCACGCTACCAGAAATTTTCCATGTTTCTTTGTAATGTACACTTGCGATAAAAGGTCGGAAATGTCAGTATTTGTTTTATTGCATATATTTTTAATTGCTTCGAAAATTATCTTATTTTTTATTTATTATCTGCTAAGTTAATTTAGTTTAAGAAGTTATTTACAGCATAAAATTTGTCATATTACTCTATACAAATTTTTAGCGTTGATTGTAAAAGAATTTGATAAAGATTAAGGTGCATGTGTTTATATTTAGAAGCTAGTATGTTATTATAAAAAGGTCTTTTATTATAGTTCTGGTCATTTTTTAAAAGAATTATTCATTGATAACCATACATGTTGCATTTTATTACATTTGATCTTCATCAAACCTGTCAATCGCGTTAATAAATAATATGGAACCGTCCTAATAATTTCTTTTATAGCAACTATTATTTCAAATTATTGTATTAAATAAACAAAATTTTAAGCTATAAAAAGGTCTTTTATTATAGTTCTGGTCATTTTTTAAAAGAATTATTCATTGATAACCATACATGTTGCATTTTATTACATTTGATCTTCATCAAACCTGTCAATCGCGTTAATAAATAATATGGAACCGTCCTAATAATTTCTTTTATAGCAACTATTATTTCAAATTATTGTATTAAATAAACAAAATTTTAAGCGTTTATCCATGTGCAACAGTTAATATAAATCCCTTTTTTCCTTAGTAAAAACGTGTGCTATTCTTTGCAACTGCTAAAACATATATCCATACCACGTAAAACTGTGAGTTACCACGGTGTTGATACATACTAAAAATACTGTGTTGATACCACTGTGTTGAAACATATTGAAAACATTTTCATATGCTACAATGCGAAATTCGTCTGACCTTTTAAACAAGAGGAAAACGTTTAGTGTGATTCAAAGCATATTTAAGAGCAAATGTGATTTTATAATGTCTTTTGAAAAAAAAAGTCTAAATGCTTTATTGGAACTTCATTGGAAATGTTCAATATAAGCTCTAGATGTTACTAACAATTCATAGAAAAGTCTTCAGAAGCGTATGGTGAGGTACATAAGATGACATACAATTTAGTGCAGAATATATAGACGATAAAAATCGTGTAAGATCTTATATTATGATTACTTAGTGGTAGTTTATTTAATTTAAAATTAAAGTTTTGAGAAAGACTTTTGAAAATTATAATGGGAATTAAAGAAATTAGGAAATCAAATTCTTTTAGGGAAACTTTCAAGGATCATACACGCAGTTTTAAATTTAGGATATCCTTTCGTCTTTCCCTTTCAGAATGTTCTTACAAACTATTCTAACAGATTATTAGTTTGTTAACATTCATTTTTATTATTATTATTACTCATTACATTTTTTCATCTTCTGGATATCATCAGAATATGTGTCCATTTCTCGTATTTTCAGAATCGTTGCAAATGTAATCTGTCTGTAGAATTTTAAATATTATTTCATTAGGCTATAATATTAAATCCACTTAGTTTTTTTTCTTAAAAGCTTAATTATTCAAAAAATTACTATTCAGTTTTTATTTAAGCATATTTTCTACAATACTAGAAATATCTCCCCAATAATAGCAGATTTTTTGATCTGATTTCAAATCTGAGGTTGAAATGTTAAGTGACAAAAAGCTTCTGATGTAACTTTAAATGAAAAAGAATATTTCTTCTTACAGTAAATTTTTGTACAGAAATCTTAATCGTTTTCAAAGAAAACAAAAAACTCCATTTAATGCATTACTGTTTTCTTTGATTATCATCTATGCGTTAGTAAACAAACTCTCACAATTAAGACTTTTTTAGGGGAATACAACTCATTGCTCTCTTCATAAAATACTTTTGGAGGATTACAGATGTTTCTTAAATTACAGTTTCTTAAATTTCTAAAATCAGGACTTTTTCAATGTAACTATGAAATATTGAATCATTTTAGTTAGTTTTAGGTTGGTCACTTTAATCGTATTTATTTTAACTTATTTTATGGTAGATTTCAAAATTACTGAAATTTTATACTATTTAAATTGTAAGCTCGTAGTCTTTTTAAATGTTTCAACATCTAAACAATCATGTTAAAACTAAATTCAAAACATATTGCTTTAAAAACTATAGTAAATAACAGTAAATAAAAACTTCTTGCTCCCATACTTGTGCATGCCTAAGGAATGTAAATAAACATTTTAATAAATAAAACTTTCACAATAATATCTCCGCGTATTTGTACAATGACATAAACATCATCATTATAGTTTATCGAAGCCTGATTCAACATTAGGCATTAAAATAAAAAAGGATGAAAGCCTTTAAAGATACGGAACCATAGTATTTAACAAACTGATTTAAAGTTAAAAATTTCTAATTCTATGTAATTTGAAAACAAAACAATTTCAGCAGGTGTTGAAAAAATAAGAAAGGCTTTTCGAAAACTTCTGAGGACATTTATCGTAGTTTACTCACATGAAAGCACGATAAAAGGAATTAGTTTAAGAAAGAAATGCGTTAAATAATTTTCTGTTCGTATTAAATCCAAGGCCAAATGAGCACTGAAAATATATTTTTTCGAATTAAATCTGAGGTTGAAATGTTAAGTGACAAAAAGCTTCTGATGTAACTTTTTACTTTAAATGAAAAAGAATATTTCTTCTTTCAGTAGATTTTTGTACAGAAATCTTAATCGTTTTCAAAGAAAACACAAAAATCCATTTAATGCATTGCTGTTTTCTTTGATTATCATCTATGCGTTAGTAAACAAATTCTCACAATTAAGACTTTTTTGGGGGAATACAACTCACTGCTCTCTTCATAAAATACTTTTGGGGGATTGCAGGATGTTTCTTAAGTTACAGTTTCTTAAATTTCTAAAATCGGCACTTTTTCGATAATCAACATCCTTCTAAAATCAGCATTTCACTTTCAGCTCAATTGGGAGACTCTTTCCAGTTTGACTTGAACTCAGTTTTAAGAGTCTTGTTATTTTCTTTCTTCATTCATGACTAAGCTTCCTAAGGTGTGCAGTATGAAAACAAAACGAAAGTCAAATACCTTCAAGAAATTTCTAAAATGATGTAACTTGTAATTATAAAAATCATAAATGAATGTCAAAAAAGAAATTCCTTAATTCCATTATTCTCTGCTCGTTTTGAATATATGTTTGATTTACTACTTCTTAGAAAAATATTTTTTTGAAGTAAAGCAAATTCATTGTCTGACTGTAAAGCATTGAAAAAAGCACTATTAGTTTCAAACGATAGGTTAATGAATTAATAAACACTCATTGCCAGTTATAAATTTTTATGCTTAAACTTTACCAGAAATCTTATCACTCAATAATGACAAGAGGTTGTAATTTTATTTCAGAATTTTATACTTAACTAGCTGTTTAGGATCAAAATTTGTAATTACAAGTGAGCATCAACTTTTTTCAAATCTGAATTCCAAAAGAATTCAGATTTGTTTCTCGATCCTGTCAAAAGATCCTGTCAAAAGTTTCTCAAATTCTTGAAGTGAGAGTAATGAGAAGAGGAAAAGGGAAAAAACTTTTACTTTAAAAATGTTTGGATTAAAGCAAAATCTGAAGTCTGCGTTTAGTAAAGATTAAACGTTAAGAATACAATTTGTATAAATACAGCAGTATTTATTAAGAACATATAATTAAAAATTAGTAAAAGGAGTACACATTTAAAATTTTTGCATATTGAATTTCCTTTTTCTTCATAATATAAGATGTCAAAAATATTTGAGCAAGAGCTTAAATTTTTACATTTTTTTCTTCGTAAAAGGACTCTTTTAAGCCTGGAGATAAATGAACTTAAACATTTGCAAGATTAGATGCCGAAACGATCTGAATAAGTAAGCAGCCACTGTCCGTAGTAGATTTTAAAATTTTAAAAATCACCTTGAGCCATGCCATGAAACCAAGTAAATAATATCATCCTACTGGAGTTCTATGAGACATTATAAATGCTTTTCCAAAGTTATGAAAATCTTACAAACTTCTCAAGATAAGTTCTGTCTCAAACCACATAGTTTACTACAAGACGAATCCACCAAATGGCACTCTCAGCTTTATAACTTCACTCATCTCATGAAACAAAACCAAGCTAGTTTATTATAAATTTCAGACTTAAATTTTCAAGTAAGTTTTATCATTCGATAATGGGCAATAGTAGAAATGAAGAAAATCCTAAATGTGTTCGTCCTACGTACAGACCCTACATTTGTGACCAGTTCGAGCCACGTGGGAATCTCAAGACAACATCTTTAGTAAACAGAACCATCAGTACAAAGTTTTCGAAATAATTTGCTTGTAGTTTTATGAATGCGTTTTCAGTCTGCTGACGCATACTCTTTTTATTATACTAGTTCAAAGAAAATACACTTTGTAGAAAGAAAACTTTGAATAAGCTAAACCAACACTGAATTTTCATATATCACAATTTAAGATGATTATGATCTGTAGTCATCTAGATATAATCAAGGAGATACCACTCAGATATCGCCAACTGAACAACGAGATCAGGGTGTGAAGTTGCAATTTTCGGTCGAATTGCAACTTCACACGCTACAGACGCAACTCAGCTGCCAAAAATCAGCTGAGTTGTAGTCCCTACCCTCAAGAAGAAGTAAATATCTACTTAGCAGAACACTGCTTCCACTAACTACGGACCTCTTTAAATGATGGAAAGATATACTTCAAAAGTTTAGCAAACTGTTTGAAATAATCTTACCACCATCAACAATAAGCTCAGACTGCTTAGCACACCAGGCATCGTAACTGATTGGAAATGGAAGTAGGCTGGACTGACACAAAGTTCGAATGTCATTTTCGAATGACAATGTTCGAATATACATTTTCTTAAGCAAAATTCTCAATTAAAGGCTTTTTGTTAGTCCTAAGAATGTTAGTTATGAACTCTTAAACAGGGGCTTTTAGTTATCTTATATCTCTGGAGAATTAATTAAATTAATTTTCCATGATTAATGCTTTTGTTCGCTAATTTTTAAAACAGATCTTCCTATCTATACTTAAGTAAAAAAGATTCTGATAAAACACTGTAAAATTTGTTCGAACATTTTTTAACATCTTATAACTCTTCATAGACAGACAGACAGAAAGAAGTACAGAGGACACCAAAATATCGCCATGGGCAAAACTAGTATCTCCCCACTGCACTAACTCTCTATGAAAGTGCACCCTCACGGGGCATGCTAGCGCCATGCTCGGGCATTTGTTTATGTTGCAGCATTTATAATAGTTATATATTAAAAGTGTATAATTTGCATTGCAGACAATATTGACATAAGATATACTTTGTAATACACGGGTACTTTGCAATTACATGGATAAATACAATAAATACAATGGATAAATACAATAAGTATACAATGGATAAATACAATAAGTATACAATGGATAAATACAATAAGTATACAATGGATAAATACAATAAGTATACAATGGATAAATACAATTAGTCATTTAAAGACGTATATATATATTTCTTTTGTGTTTCGGTTTGGAGCTTTGTTGGTGGTAGGGGGAATGATTATGTTACGTGGTTCGTTGCTTGTTTGGTATTTTGTTACACGGTTCGTAGTTTATAAGTTCATTCTTAGCACGGTTTATATTTCAGCACACAGTTAATGAATTCATTTCATGGTACATAGAGTTCAGTGTGTAGTACTGGTGTATCTGTCACACATGCACAGTATGAAGTAGTTCATAGTTCGTAGTTTGAGTAGATATAAGAAAAGTTACGATTATCTCAATAAATGGAGGTATTTAAGTGCGTTTCCTAATGTCACTCCTGCATAGTAAGAGGGTGAAGAGTGGATATTCTTATTGTTGCATTTTCTGAACTTGGAGAATTATTTCGCGTTGTATGCTATGGATGGCAGAGGCCCAGTCCTTGGCGTTGTAGGTAATCGATAATATTTTTGATGTTTTGGAAGACTTTACGGTGTTTAATGATGAATCTTCTAAATTCTATTCCAGTATCGGTGGGATGGCGAATGTGATGGGCTGACGTTAGCGGACACTGAAACATGTTATGTTCAGAGTCTCCGCTTTCCCCACATATGCATCTATCCGACGTAGCCATATTCCAATCATAAAAATACTTGGGAAAGGGACCGTGACCCGAGATGAGAAAGTAGGTTGATATTGTGGTATTTTCGTCAGCCTTGGGCAGCAGTTCGAATGTACTTCGTCCTTGCGGTCCTTGTTCCCACTGACGTTGCCACTTTTCATTCGCCATTTGTTTTAGTTTGCACTTTAATGCTGATTTAGGCCATGGGATATGAATTTGACATCCTGTTTGTTCTAGTGTTGCCTGTTTTGCTAGAAAATCGGCCCTTTCACTGCCTTCACAAGCGTTGTGCCCTCTGATCCATGACAGGACAAATTTCTTATTACTTGTGCTTATGATGTCTTGAATTTGCCGGGCTATTGGAGAATTTGTGTCCTGTTGTTTGATGGCATGTATGGAGGACTGACTGTCGGTGATTACATGGATAGTATCAGTATTTAACTCTCTAAGTTGCATAATGCTGTTTAGTATGACTATGAGCTCTGCTTGATATACACTGTTTTGAGGCCTAAGGTGACCTTGCCATTCGGAATGAAGGCCTGTTTTTGTTTTTATGGTGACACCGCTTCCTACCTTATGTTGGATCTTTGAGCCATCCGTGTATGCAGTAAATTCAGTTGATGGAGGTGGTTTGTCGAGGTTGCAACTGAGGTTGTGAAGACTCAGAGCGGGATGTCTGTTATATTTCGGTGGCTTTTCTTCGTAGTCTTGTGGATTGAAAATGATGTCGTTGTACGTGGCAGTTTTCTTGAGTTGTAGGATCATCGTGGACAGTGCTTCAATTTCTGTTTGAATTGGTAGTGAAGTCACCCCGGCTATTGTTTGCAGTGCATTGGTGGAGGTTATTGAAAATGATCGGGTAATATTGATTAAGAAAGGTCGTTGAATTGAGTTACGAGTCCGAATTTTATCTCTTCATAAACAGTCGGTTGGTTAGTAAATAATATTTTGCATTACGCTGGTGGATTTTAAAGAGCTGTGATCTACAAAATACGAAGCTGCTAGGCCTGGACTAAGAGTTTATCTAATTGATGCAGGATTCCCAACAATAGGTAGATTGTATGGACCATCTCTGACTTCGAATGAACATAATCAGGATCATCAAAAGCTTAAATGGGAAGTAGGACTTGGAATAAGCCTAATCAGGCTCATCAAAAACATAAATGTGAAGTCTGCAATAAGGGATATACTCTTCGGCTGTTAGTTCTTGAGATTTCGATTAATATTTGGCTTGCAAATGTTTCCACATTGTTTAAGTAGTTTGTGACTCTTTCTCTCTGAGTGTTTTGCTGTGAGTTTAATTCGTATAATTTTTGGTATCAGAAATTTGCAAATAGTTCTAGATATTAGAAGACGCTTTAAGCAATGCTATGATATTAGATGCAGTTGTAGAAACATTAGGAGTTTTTGAAGCAGGAGTACATGAAAATTGAGCAGTGCCCTCGCCAGAACTCGAACCTGGATCTCTTGAATACGTGCCAAGTATGCCACCGTTATACAACGAAGGCATGGAGAAAAGAAAGAGAAAATACCTTATACACTTTGTAAAAGATACCTTAATGGGCGCATTCGATATAAGGATAACGCAGCGAATCCCTATTCGGGATTGGTTTCCTAAGCTACACAAAGTGATAAAGAAGTACTCACATAAAGTGAACACTGGCAGCCATGCCTAATGAACTAATTCTCAGGAGTTAAATAAAGTAGCCATTTATATTGCTTATATTTTCTCTAGTGATTTATAAATATCAGATTACATACATCGGTCTTTTCTCCTATATTGCCGAGAGGTCTCTTATCAATGTTCATCAAATCTTTTCTTAAAAAAGATATATATTAGTTGCTATTTGGAAAAATACTTTAGTCACAAAAATTCCATTTCCTTTCCTTATTATGTTGAATGGGTTTCTGTGGTAGGATACAAAATATTCGAAAGATGAACAAACCGTAAAAGTTAGATTCCAGGAATCAAATTTCCTAGCCTTAGTTGAATCGTTATCTGATATTACCTCATAATGAAAGAAAATGCCGTTATGTCGCATTTTAATTTCTTTACGCCCTTTTCACCTTTTCTACAGCAGATGTTATGATTTCTGGTTGATGAAATTATATTGAAGACATTAACCATTCTTAAATATGTTATTATAACACAAAAACAGGAAATATTTACAAGGGTCTTTTTTTCTTAAATATGAATACTTTAGAAAAACACGGTGATGTTAAATATTACCCAATTCAATTTACTCTGTTACATTATTTAGCATTCCTGTTTCCATAAACTTAATCTTAACGATAACATTAACCTTGAAGAATTTGAAAAGGCGCGCGAAGATTCCAGTATTTTGCTTTCGTTTCTAAACTAATGCTAAGTAAATTCGAAGTAATATATATTAATAATTCCTGAAATGTTTAACCTCCTCGATTAAGAAGGTAATATAATTCACAAGTTAAAAAAACTAACTGAATACTGCCTAAAATAACTGCTTCTATAACTTTCTCATTTTCTTCTTCCAAGTTATGTTTCAAGCTATTCGCAAATCTTGAAAGCACTAATTAGAGTTTTACTGCGAGTGTCATTTCTGATTTTTGCCATTAGGGAGTATTTAAATCCACTTAAAAATCCTGTAAGATTTAAGCGAGCAAATATATCACCCCCTGTCTTTCGATTACCTGTAACCTGGAGTAACTACATGAATTCCTTTTAATTACTTTGAGCTCTCTCCTCAAAGGGCGAGAATGTTTTGACGCGGGTAAGCGTCTGTCATCTACGAAGAGGAGTCATACCTCTTGGATTGGTCCCGTTAAGGCATTTAATCGCTATCTAGCCGCCTGATAATTCGAAGAAGGAATGTACGAGGAAACTGTATGTAAAACTATTCTTGAATTTAAGATGCTCATAGCGTATTTAAAAACTTGATATCTTAAATTAGGTATGATATTACTCATTTGGAAATTTTTACTGCCAAGAAGTATGTTTTGCTTGCAGCTGACCTGTTTTTAAAGCCACTCCTTTGTCTGTTTCTAGCGCGTGACTCATTTCCCAATTTTTATGTCCTTTTGAAAGTGCATCATGTATGTTCGACCTTTTACAGATCAAAGAAGTTTCACTGAGAGTAAGAAAGTTAGGCAAAGACCTGACAACGGAAATAAATGTACAGTTCACTGAACTGCAATAACAGTCTTTATTACCCAGATACAGATCGAAGTTCAATTTGTGGTTAAAGATAAAAGAAGTATTCTCATCATACGAAGCTCCAGATTTCTGCCGATCCAATTTATGCAGGTACATAATACCGATTTTGAAAGTAAGAGATCGAAACGTCAAAAAATATTTTTAAATATGTTATATTTTATTGCGTTTGAAACATTGTAATTTTTCTCTGGAATTGCTTTTTAATGGATTATTATTTTTATACAGTTACTGTTAAACGAAACTTACACAGCATACTTCTACAGCCACATCTATCTTACTTCAGTACAAAGTTACTGAACTGATACCAAAAGGTAAAATTGTTGATAAAATGCAAATTTTTCCGGACAAGTTTCTGCTGTTCGATTTCATCTCTATCCTATCTAATACAGGCACAACGTCCCAGGGTACTTTTACATACCATTTTCCTCAAGTTGACAAATACCTTGGAATGTGAAAGATGACGATAAACCTCAATCACGCAAATGAATTACGATCAACCATAAGCCCCAACAAACAATACACTATTTATTAAATTCCTTTAGCTATATTTGTACAATTTCAGAGATGTAGATGTGATGATGTTATTCCCAATATATTCAGTATTTGTATGCCAGAAACGTAAATCTTTGACTTTTAAGATGTAAATGAACACAAATATTTACTTTTTAAAAAATGGTAAATTGTGATGCGAAATTTTTCGAAGAATACATATGTGGCATAGCTCATATATTTTCAGTGCATCCGTAGTGGCCAAGGATTTTAACAATAACTTTTAGTTAAATTACATTAAATTTTCATCACAAATTTTTCGAATTTAGTATCAAAATTTATACATTTGGTTCAATGGAAAGGTATACCTAATTTAAGATAAAGAATCATGTAGTGACACTCACGGATTTTTATAAATCTATTTATGCAAGTGACACTGGTACTAGCTTATTTAGATGCAATGCGTGCTCAAGAGATGTCACGAATTACGTTCTTATTACTTTGCTCGTTACAGTTGATTTTCATCTCAAAAGTCACTTATCTTTTTGTTCCAATAAATGTACTTCGTGAAAGTTCTTAATAAGAATTCATTATTGAGAACACAGTTACTTGAAGGGATCTCCAAAACACTGTAGGTTTTCATTGCTTCAATATTGAATTTTTCCAACGAGTTCTATAAATTAACACATTGAGACTAGTTTTTTTCGAATAGCATCTTGTTACGGAAAGAAGATAAGACTAAAATATTTACTTGAATCTGCATAACCGATATATTATTATGAAGTCAAAGACTGTACAGCTAGAAACAATGAAATTTTTAAACTATATATAAATTTTACTTTGAAATGTTATATATAGCCATGGTGGATCAAATATTGTATCTAAAATTTTCATTTCTAAGAATTGCTTTATAGTGGATAGTCTTGGGGAATGAAAGCATGAATGGTAGCTCTTCAAATTTTCCAATAAATGAACATGTAAAAAAACTGACCTGGAACTAAGCTTAAGAAAAATCTTCATGTTTTACAAAGAAGTATCAGACTGATTTCAGTAAGGAAGTTTGGACGTTAAGGCCAAACATGCTCTACAAGATGACTGTTTTTGTTGTTATTGTATGGTTACGCTATTTGTCACAACCCTTCTGTCATCGAACAATCAACTGCAACCTAATTATCCGCTTATGCATGTCATCTGATACTTGTGAACGATATTCTGTTTCTTAATGTGAAAATTCACCTTAAAGGGTTCTATGATGATATCAGCATTAAAATTTCATACATACAACGTAAAGGAATTGAAGTGCATTTCAACTTTTACTTTTGGGAAGGCATCTAGAAAATTTTATGAAGTTACCAAGAAAGATATAGCTTCAGAAGGTATACATATAGAGTGCTGAGAAAGAGCAAAAATCTTTCTTAAAATATCTAGTTCTGTGATTAATATGTTAAAAACACTAACATGGTATATAAGGTATTTCTCCCGCCCGCTCAGCATGCCTTCGTGGTGAAATGGTAAAGCACACTCGATGCGCATTCCAGAGGTCCGTGGTTCGAATTCTGGCGAAGGCATGGCTAATTTTTTCACATGTCCTGCTTTCAAAAAATACCTAATGTCTCTACAGGTTTATGGCTAATATAGAAATAATTCCTTTTTGATTAGTCCTTCTAAATCAAATCAATAAAGCTAATCAATCAAAGAAATCGAGCATTGCATTGTTGAATATTTTAAATTAATAAACTCTCCATATTAATACTAATATATGTTCGTAAAAGAAATAAATTGCTTCAAAATTTTTATTTTAAAGTACACTGGAGACACTTCCATAGATAAAAGTTCTTAGTTTCATTGTTAAGAGCCATTTTATTGGCATTGAAGAAATATAGGGCTTGAACATCTGACGCTCCGTAATTACACAGTTTTAGGCTGTAGGTGTGTGTTACATCTACAGCATTTTGGATAACAGATGAGCTTCGTGTAGCTCATATAATTATATTGGTACTAATAGCAGATTTTCATCAAATACACATTTGGGCAGAATAGTTAGAAAGCAAAGAAATAATTGAATAATACAATAAATCAAAAAAATATTAAATAATTCTGTTAAATGCAGATAGCACTTAATTCTGTACTCAATATGACACTATTCAAAAATTCACTGTTCTAAAAATTCACTATGACACTATAAAACACCTGATGCAGTTTTTCTTGACTAACCTACTGCAGTGCTTTTCAAGCAAAACTATAGCTTTGAGCAGCAGCAGAGAAGCCAGGGTGGTTGATCTTAAAACTGAAAAGTACGTTACATCTTGGACATAAATCATAATTTTCTTCAATATTTAAAATTATGATGCTGAGGTTGCTTTTTTAAATCTAATTTTCTAATCTTATTTTGTTACAAAATTTATGACCCTTTAACAGAAAATTTCAATAGCACTAAATTCAGATTGAAAGCATAGGTACTGAAGCAAATTATGTAATTCAAACGTTCTTAAGAAACTCTAAAACAAACTTTATTTTCCAAATCTTTGAATAAAGTTTAATTTCTACTTCGTTTTAGGTTTTCTTTCCACATTTCTGTAAAACATATTAGTTATTTTATTTCGCTTTCATTATAGCGTTTAAAACATGAGCTTTTCTGGAGAATGAAAGGAATCTAACACTAAATTTAATTAACCATTAATAGTTTCAACACTTTTGTCATACTTTTGCTATTTCAATATAATATTTTGTGTCTCTTTTAAACTAAACATAAGTATAAATAAATAATGTGTTTTAGTGTAAGATAAGAATGTTAAATTAAGTTTCGTAACCCCCTGAATTTTATTTCACACGGTACTGTATTTTTATACATTAGCCTTTAAAAGTCGTCATTATGTATTAATTATTCTTGTTCATATCACTTGGTTCACTACACTCGATTAATAAATATTTTCAAAGTGTTAACAATCTAACATAAACAATCATGATTGTTTATGCAGAGATTAGAATTCTAATATGTTTACATGTTATAATAATTGTAAATATTTTGACTTATGCTTGACTTGATGATTTCTTTCGTAGTGCTTATGTCCCTTATAATATCCTTATAATATCTTATTGCATTGCTCTTTCAATTCCCATTAGTTTCAACTAGTTAAGATGTTTCTAGAAGAAGGCGTGAGACTTTTCAATTGCGAGTCATTCAAGTTAAACTATTCAAACACGCTTCACATTCACTCTTCACGAGTTATAATATGTTTAAGGAAGATTGAAGGATCAATACGATCCTCTTGTGAAGGTTTTAACGGAACGGAACCAATTACATCACAATAATCACATTTGGTATTCTTCAGCAATTAGATTTCATTTGAAAAGAGTGGATAATTTCATCTTTAACCATGCTCCTACCTCGTCTCATTACCTGCTTACTTTTCTCAGCATTGAATTTGCCTATCGCACCCGAATAATTTAGATAGCTGGCTGCTCCATTTTCGTTGCATGTCGTTTTTTCGCTGAAATTCCGCACAGATTTTAAGCGCTACTCACAGTATACTAAAGTTTCTTTATCACAACTGATGCAGCCACGACCGCATAAGCCTAGAAATAAAAAAGGAAAGGAAAATTGCTGCGTAATATTCCTGTCCCTCAGCTTCACACCAGTTAACTACTATGCATTTTAAAAGATTTTAAAACTGCCTTCAGGAATGTGCTATGAGTTCTTAAGAATGATAGAAGTTTTTGTCATTTTCATAAGTATGATAAACAATTTCAAAGGAGAATAAGAGTTCATTATTTAAATTGCTTACACGATGAGAAAGAAAATCAAATATAGAATAGTTATTTTTTTTATATTGCAAGACGTTTAGAGCTAAAATTCCATTTCTATGAAATTATAGTTAGTATACCGAATAATGCTGTTCTGAAAACTAAATTCATATATTTAAATCAAGTGCTAATATTAATTTTGAATTTAAATATTAAGCATTCGATAATGTAACTTCTGTAGATAGTAAAAATGTAACTAGGTTAATAAAAGGAATTTCTTAAATTGCTGAATTATAAACGGTCATTGTATGACAATAACATATTTTACTGAATAAATGTCAATTCATCTAATCTAATATCTTTGATTGTGAAATTCCATTAAAAATTAATATAATAATGAAAGTGTACTATAAAATATATTCAAGAACTACATCCTTCATCTACAGGTCATCTGTAGAAATATTTTCATTGCTTAATCTATTTTCCAAAAGATTACATGTTTTATCCCTTAATTTTATATCTATCCTGACGTTTTTTCTACTTTCTTAATGCGCTCAGCTTTCATTGTTCTCTTTTTCCAAACAGCATTAATGGCCAGTAACTTTTCCTTAAATTAACAAGAAGAAATTTCTTGAATCAATTAATACACTTCTCAGATATAATTTTTCAGCAACTATTAAGTTAATCAAGGTCATTTTTCCACGGGTTAACGTAAATTGAATTATTTGCAATACTTTGTTTTGGGTACATTTTAATGCAATTAATATTTTATTAACACTTATATTCGATTCAATTTTTATTTTATTTTTCTGCAGGACATTTTAAAAATGGATATTTTCCATATCTCAAGTTTTTAGAGGAAATGCTCCTATCTTTTACCAAGTTCAGAAATTCGGAGTCTGTTATATGTACCTGCTTTATTAAAATAAATAAATTACTTAAAATATATTTTTAATAAGTTAAGCACGTTCCTTTTGAACGACAGAAATAGAGTAGATGGTAGTATTCCATTTTTTCAACTAAATTAGTCTAGATGAAATCAAATTCTGAATCTTGTATCAGGTCTTCATAAGCCGCTTTTTATATTTCTGGTAATAAATTAATACATAGAGTTTTCTCACTAATTAATACTAACTCCTTCTGTTGATCAAATACCTTGCATACTGTTTCAGCTTTTAGTTAATTAAAACATAGTGATAAATATTATCAATTAAATCACTTTTTATAGTATAAAATTTAGTTTCCTTTATTTACAAATATCAACTTGTGTCTTAATAATACCAATGTACATAAATAATTTTACTCTTCATAAAATTGATGTGGCAGGATCGAGCCTTGTAAATGTTTGTTAATATTAAATAAAATGTAAGTAAGATGAGATTGATAATAAATATAACTGGATAGTTTTAAGAGCTCATGAAATAGTATACTATATTTTGTAACTCTATTCAAAATATAATATTTTCCGAGTAATACGTAACAAAGTGGTATTTGATGACAGTTATAATTAACAGGTATGATATAAAGAGAAAAACATTTATATCAGTGAATATTTTAGTTGTATCTGATGGTGTCAATGCTTCTTATTAAAATTATATTTCTTTGATTTTTTTACGTTCTAAGAAAGAGATCTCAAACAGGTCTCATTCGAAATCGATAGAGTTTTCCTTGGAATCTGCTCCGGTCTAAGGTGAATTTTTGACTAGTTTTCAGCAATAAAGCAATAAATTTGTTGCTTAAACAGAAGAGTCTTGCAATTTTTACATTTTATGTTTTAAATATATTCTTCTTGAAAATTTTTATTATGAACTGTTTTGAAATTTGAACTCATTTCTATATTAGTATATTATTGAACGTAACACAGAGCCCAACGTAAGGCGTATTATATAAGGACATAACAACATTACCTTCCAAACTAAGTCACAAAAGGTATATTCGCACTTATTTTATAAATTTTAGAACTTTTTAATTTACTTTTTAAATTGGTTTAAGGAATTATCGCAAGAATAAAATGTCAATCATTTCAGAGAAACTTCGACATCAATAAGAAATATACAAAGCAATCTCTTTAGCTGAGCTATTTAATTGCGATAAATTAATTCCATAGAGACAATTGCTTCAAATTTTTTAAATCTTCAAACAGAGTCCTAAGTCAACTTTCCTTATTTTAAATAGCATCTGTTTGTGTAACTCGCAGTGAAATATCAAAATGAATTTAATATTGATTTATCACAACTGTATAAATCTAATCCATTTGAATATCAGATTTAATGCATATATATCGAGGCGCGAATATTTAAACAATAATTGCATTTAATAATAGAGTTAAATAGCATTTTAATATAGAAAATTAACTTTTAATGCATGTGTAAACGTTACAAATACCACAAACTATTTAATAAGGCAAGCTGTTTTTAACGTTCTAATTTAACAGCATTCTTAGCCTCAATTAAGTGAAAGTAATTTATTTATTATTTTGATCTGTGAAATAACTTTTTAAACATCCTTGCTTTAAATTTTATAAGTTCAGTATAGTATCTAACATAATTTTTCCATTCTCTAAACGGACTCTAATTGCTTAAAAAATCTCTTTTCTTTTTTATTACAAATAATAGGAACAAGGATATGAATTACTGCTGTTAAAACATAAACGTGTTTCAACGTTTAGAGATTTCAGTTGAGATGCAGCTTTAATAAAATTAGTTCAGATAGTTTGCACATTAAAAATATTGCAAACTAAAACTACTTTTGCATTACCAAATATCATTTATTCATCTAAAAAATTCTATCAATTACTTATTGAGAGTTATCATGTTGCTTAAAATGTACTCATTATAGAAGAAGAGAAACACCGAAGTAAAAAGAGAAAGAGAGAGAAACACCAAAGTAAAATATAGAGTAGATAAGAAAAACATCAAAGTAAAATATAAAAAAGAAGAGAAACACCAAAGTAAAATATAAAATTAAGCAAAGCAACAACCTTCTGTTTGCAAATATTTTAACCAAACTCAAAAAAAAGTTTGGATTAAAATATACGTATTACGTATTACGTATTTATTAATTTTAATGTCATAATGTGAGATCACAATGAGATTCTACTTTGAATATTTTTTCCCATTGGCGGTCACTTAGCCGACTTAGGCTTGGCCACTACTAAGGCCGGAAGTTGTGGCCGCTTTATTGTGGACGAACTTAAGAGGTGGGCTACCGTTAACTCCTATTAAGGGACGGAGATTAACAGCCCCTCTATTCATCCATGACTTTTCCAGGATTCGAACCTGAATATAGCAATAGTCTTCCCTAACGACTATACTGTCTGGGCGGCAAAGAATCTATTTAAAAACATAGTATACTACTTCATGAGCTCTAAAATTTTCCAATCATATTTATTATCGATCTCATTTTACTTACATTTTGATTAATATTAAGAAGCATATAAAATGCCCGATCCAGCAATATCAGCTGTTTAAAAGAAATATTATTTATGTACTTTAATATATTTGATATTATACATTGAGTCTTGGTTTAAATATACGCCAAGCAAAAGATTGTTGCTCTACTTAATTTAAATTATTGACTTTTTCATATAAATGTATAGCATTGGTAGCAAAACACTTATTGACAAAAAAATTTTTGTCCCGACATCAATTGATTACAAAACTGGATTACAAATCAGAGAATTTAACTACAGGAATTGGCATCTGTATTCTCCGTTCATACGTAATAAAATTCTTTTTTTTAAGTGAAATAATTATAGAATTTGACATTTAATTTTAGAGAAAATTTATAGCTAAACGATAAACATTTTAATGAAATTAAAAAAATTTTGAGTTAAGCCTAAATAAATCATTTTGAATGAAATTGGAACAGTTTTAGAGGACTCTGAATTATATGTTATGTGCATTTACCTGTTGAATCTTAATTTTTTTAATTTTTGTGAATTTTTTCCTAATTTCATGATGTTATGATATTAAGCTCAACAGATAAGAAAAAGATTTTGCGAAATGTTATTCAGATTTTGAATTATTATTCAGTTGTTTAACCAGTTGCTGGAAAACGAATTTGCAGTTTCAAATAGCTTTAGCCGTTTAATGGAGGTATTTGCCAAAACTGGGAGGGAACTCCTTTCACTTATTAAAATTTAGTTCACGAGTCAAAAACTTTAAAAAAAAATCGACCCATAGAGTAGCGAGAGGTGAAGCTTGCACCCCTTTTGCAACCCGGAAGCATTGTAATAACCAGACGTCCCACTCGTACCTCGTGCTAAACAACAGCTGAGGGATCTGCGAACCCCATTCCCCGGAAATAACGGCACAAAAGTTAGCATTTCCTTGTTTTTTCACGTGAGTACTACCTATGAGCAGATAAGTTTTCAGTCCTGCAGTATTTCCGAGAACTGGTAAGACTAATTCTGATAAAATTTACTATATTTGCGTAATGAAATTTATTTGTCAATAAATTATTAGTTGATTCCTATTGCCAAGAATGTTATGCACATGTTAAAACGTTAAGATATGTTATATTAATCTCAAAACCTCTTCTTGTTAATACAAATCCGAATTCTCGCATACCACAGAGCATCTTGAAAGAGATTCAAGAACTCACATTTCTTCCCTTTACTTTTTTTTTAATTTTTGGAATATATTAGCTTTATTACCATTGAATAGAAGCGTTCACTGGGAAAAGAACGCGATTGTGGCAATTTTAGTGGATCTGGATCACCAATATCATCTCATGGAAATCAAATGCCAAATTTTTAATTTTCTGGAAAAGTTCGTGATCCCGTTTTAAGTGCATATTTGCGTTAACTCTTGTGTTAACTAACTTTCCCTTCAGCAAGTGCTGCTTTGATTTGAAAATATTATGGAAAATTGTCAAAAGTTTTTACAATTGCTAAATTATATTTAAAGAAATGAATCCCAAGGTTCAAGATCTTTAATTACATACTTCATTTTCTAGATTAAATCACATTTTTTTTTATAAATAAGGCGTATTTTTAAAAACGGTATTCCGAAAATTGTCTTTCTTTGTTTACTATTCATATTTATTTCTAAGCAATTGTTCATTTCATAATTACCTCTAAGTAATCAAATTCGCTAACACAACCTTGTATTTGGCGTACATTCACTAAAAGCACTCAATCGATTTCGAGGGCAGCTACAGGTCCCTCCTCATCAGGAGAACAAAATACAAGAAGGGAAAATATCAAGAGAACAAATACAAGTATATTACCCCTCTTCTTGTATTTTGTTCTCCTGATGAGGAGGGACCTGTAGCTGCCCTCGAAATCGATTGAATGTTTTTAGTGAATATACGCCAAATACAAGGTTGTGTTAGCGAATTTGATTGTCACATTGGCGTGTGTCTCTTCCATTGTACCTCTAAGTAGTTAAGTTTTCAGTTCATCAATATTTCCCAAACATAGAAAGGCTAATTCTAATAAAACAAAGTGTATTTACATCATTAAATCTTTCAATGAATTATTATAAATTTATTAATATCAACAGGAATAGTATATATGCTTTAAAAATGTAAGACCTGTTATATTCATCTTAAAACTTGTTTGGGGGGAGGGGGTAATATATATTCCTCTAAAAATTTTCGCCTCCTTTCTTCCTTTTTTCCCATTCGTATCTTTCGAATTCTAACCAAAAAAAAGGTAAACGCTTTAATTGAAACCTTTGAAAAATTAGTTTTATTGATTATATGATTGGAAAAATTAGTTTTATTGATACCAAATAGATGAGTTCATTGAAAAACAAACCTACCTGTTGCAATTTCACTGGATATGTATTACCAATATCACCTCGCGGCGACCTTGAGTGCTACACTTTTAATTGCTTGGAAATAATTAAGGCTGAAGTTTAAGTGCATATCTGCAGTGTTAACTTCTAAAATAACCATTTCCACTTTACAAGTGCTGCTTTGATTTAAAACGTTTATGGAAAGTTTTTAACAATTACTCAGATATGTTTTAGGAAACTGTATTGAGAAAATTAATCTCAAGATTCAAGAGTTTAATTGTGTACTTCATTCACTAAATCAAATTGTGTTTTATTTATAAATATAGGGATGTTTTTAAAACCTCTATTCTTAAATTTATTGATTTTTAAACATGGATTTCAGATGTCACTTTAGTTTAAGACTTTAATATTAAAAGAGTATTTTTCATTTCCTGTTTTTCTTAATGTATGGCTTCGAGAAATTTGGTGATTTTTTAGCATTCGGATTCGAATTTGAAAAATTTTAGGATTCGTCCCATCTCTAATTAATACCTTCGAATCCTTAAATCCTTCTAAAATTATCTAAAGCTCTTCCTTCTATAGATAAAATAATTTTAGTTTATTAATCTTTTAAATTATAAGAATTATCTCTTCTGTAATGGTTGATAATCAAGTCACCATATTTTCTGATAATATATGACAAACTAATATTGCAAAACTAAAATTAAAGCGTATGTACTTTGCTTCTTTTCTTTATGCAGATAAGCATTTACCTTTCCAATATTTTTTTTTAATTTTGAGGCTCGAAGCTCTTCAGACAATAGTTAAAAATCAATTCACGGAAACAGATGCTGAAATTAAAGAGCTGAGGTTCATCAAGGTAATTTGTAAGTAATTTTCATACTGCAAATGTTAGTAGAAATTCAAATTATTGCATTTGAATGAATTTGAGAATAAAGAGTTGGTTTAACTGCTAAAACCGTATCACTTTTTTTTGTCAAAACCAGATATTAGAATCAACTTTGTCTCATTCTGAAAGATCTGTTTTTAAGTATTCTTTCAATATTATTTGAATTAGCATCTTCTATTGAAAATAATTTATTAGACAATGTATCTTACATTTGACACCTTTTTTGTGTCTATTTGACACCTTTCTAGTCTATACTAAGTTTTAAATCATTGCAATAAAAATATGTGTGCTCATTTCTGCTTTACCTTTCTTATTTCATATCGTGCTTAATAAGTACTTATTTAACGTCGTTCATTCAATATTTCAATTTCATCCTCGAATCTTTATTATGTCAGGGCATTATAAAATTATCTGAACAATAATTGCTTTATATGCTTATTAGCAAGTAAAGAACATTTTTATAGTCAAAAGTATTTCATCCTTCGAGATGGAAGTATTGTAGAAATTTATTAGATGAAATATTTCTGAAGAAATTTAAATGTTTATATATCACTAAGCGAAATATCATTGAAGCCTTTATTTGACCTAAACCCTGACTATCTTAATTTATTGCTTAAAATTTCTATTCGGTGCTTGTTTGCTGCATGAAATTACTTAAAAGACATAATATTATGCAAAATGGGCTTCTGTGTTTTTAGTACAGAAATTTTAGGTATGGTGCTAAAATTAGCCGCATGCGTCATACTCATTTGAGGATAAGCTAATTTTTTATTTCGTTATAAATAGCTTAAATTACATACTGTAGCTGAACACATTATATACTTAATATTGAATTTAGAAACTGTGATGAATAAGAAAGAAATCAAATCAGCAGAACGACGTAAATCGCTCAAAGTAAAGTAGCTTTCAACTTTATATGTATTATATAAGTCATCCCCAAAATTGTAAAAAATATACTTTTATTTCATTAATATTTTCCCAAAAGAGAGCTACTTAACCTTATTTTACCTAGCTGCTAAGTAAAATAATTTTATGAAATTTTATTCCTTTCAAGATATTACGAAATATAAAGATTGAGTTTTAAGAAAAACAAATTATATCTTTAATATTTTAGTTTCGGAAATTCTCAGTTTTATAATCTCGTTGTTTAGTTGTGTAAAACACTTCCTGAAAGTGCCGCATCATTCCTTAGATATTCGAGAATATCCTCATATTATTCAGCTGCTGAATAAGAAATTTATTCATTAATTACTTTAATCAGAATGCATGATATATTTCTTAAACATTGTGTTAATAAAAGTAGTCTCGCTTCTACTCACTAAATGTCATGTTACTTATTATATGTCATGTACAAGAGTTCATTTCTTATAATGTAATCAAAATTGTATCAAAATATTTTTAGTGCGATTAAAAACAGCTGATCAGGTACTAGGTACAGGAAAGTATTCTAATTTAGATTTAATACATCCTTCCTTTCTTCATGTACATTACATCTAATAACAGTGCAGAAGAAATCGTGCGAACGGTTTCCTGAAAAAGCTACTCTAAATTATACAGTATGAAATAAAACTGTTCAAATGAATTGAAGTTCAAAAAACTTCGTCTGATTTACGTAAAATGAGCTGAAAAAAATATGCGAAACATATTCTGTCAGTTGAATATTTGCCTGGCAGTAAATAGTAGCCCACTTGGTACTGCCAATAATCATTTAGCACTAATACCAGTTAGTAATGATGCCGTTTAAGGCATTCCCGTATGCAATATAAATTCAAATCAAGTTTCTTCAAAGTACTTGATAAGTGCACAGGGTTATATAAATAAAATATTTACACAGTTTTATATGCAATTTCTAAAACACCAATAACAGAAATAGCAGTTGTTTTTCAAATGAACAGATGATTACTTCTCAAGTATTTGTAGCTAATGACGGAACCCCTAGTTCATTTAACAATCTCATCACCGGCAGCTTTTGACCAGGGCGTACGACGGGAATTGATAGATATTACTTCCGAAAGAAGGAGACAAAGCGCATGTACAAATAACCAAGCCTTTCTCAGGATTCGAACCTACAACCTGAAACAGAAAGTAGCAGTGCGCCTCCATTAATTATTAAACCATTCAGACAGACATAAAAACAGTATACAAATCGCATGGTCATAAAGCAAAATAGTTGTATAAAGCCCATTATAGAACATTTTTAAAATTATGGTTGACAACAAATCCGAAATGGACTTTTTACAACAGTTTTAGTGGAAAGGATTACAGTAATGCTGTTAATAATGTTCTTGTAGTTACATTTTCTTTCATTAAAAGACTGAAATTTTTATAAGACTGTATAAAGGGGAAAATTTTTACTCTTTTTAATTTGACTAAGCCTTGATTCAAATAATTTTATTCTTAAATTTTAAGAGGTAACCTAAACAGTGTAGGTCTAAATTGTTACACTTACTGCTGTTCACATTTAAATAATGTTTATTAACGTACTTATTTTTTTCAAGCCCTTAAAAATTAGATTCCGGTTTTTTGACATTATCCTCCAGTTAAATTCCATTGAAACTTCAAGCAGCTTTTATATTGAAGCTGTTTCATAAAATTTCCATTAGCTGAAACTTTCATACAATTGATATATGTATTTATTAACCTCGAATCTCTATTATTTTAAAAGTTTTCAAAAATCCTCGATTAGGAAAAGTTAACACTTATCCCCTAAGATAAGGTTTAGTATTTCTTTTTATATTTGATTTATGTTGCCTTGGTGGATTTTAAAAAAGTACTGCAGTAAAATAGTATAATTAGTTTAAATAGAAAATAATGCAACTTACGACAGCGTTTCAACGCCGAAAATTTAAATTTTATCAAACAAAGAATTCTTAAACTGAAAAACAAATTGAGTACTTTAATGTTTTCATATCTTTCTTTTTAATTTAATTTTAGCATTTCTTTGAGAAGGCCATCAGATTTTGAATAATATGCAGTCTCAGAAGATTGCCTGTTTATTTCCTGCTAAGCTGAATGTTTTAAAGAAGTCAGCTCATACTCCAAAATATAATTTTGATTATTTTTCGTTTTCACTCTTCACGCACTAGAAAATCTGATTTACTTGAAATGGCAGTACTAATACAAAACAATACAACTTTCCATTTATGCCTCCAACTCAATCTAAACATTCTCATTAATTCCTCTCATTTCGAAAATAGCTGTTCTTGTCCTGTCCCATGTCTAAATAGACAGATCCAAGTAGAATTGTGGTAAACTGTTTGATCAGTCACTTGTCATGAAGCATGGACATCAATGAAAGCAATACTTGACCTTAGAATCAACACTCATTAACAGATTGTTTGTGAATGCATTAATTCCGAGTCGAAAAAATAATATACTTGGATTAAACTGCTTGAGCTGAAAACATTGAAAATTTAAATGCAGCTGCTAATTAGCAAAAATTTAAAGAAGTATTCCAAAAAATATTTAATCGCTTGAGAATAAATAATAGTAATGCTTTATTTTACTTCAGACACCATGTACTTGATATTTACAATTTCATTCTTGAATTAAAGAAGTAGAAAAATAAAGTAAAATACAAAATGAAAAGTAGATACCACTCTCCTTTTAATTAATATATTCAAATTTGATATATATTACTGACATCAGAGATCTGAAACTGTCTTCCAGTAATGCGGAGTCAAAGTTAATAGTTAATAAGTAATTGACTCACGTTTACAGGCGGGGCTTGAACCTTTACTTTGAAGTCTATTTCATTAGTTGCTTTGTTACTTTTAGGCCTTAATGTTGGAGATTTTCATATATACGTGCATATATGCTTCTATGCTTCATGCGTGCATATATGCGTGCATATATGCTTCTATCAGTTTTTGCGAGAGCAGTTATTAATTTTAACAGCTTCTTAAATGTTCAGTGAAAATATGAAACATGTTTAGCGAAAACGTCTTAAATGTTCAGTATACAAAATGTTCAGTGAAAATGTGATTGAGTGTGATTCATAAGCACTTCTGAGTCAGTGCCTAATTTCTAAAGCTAGCAGTATGAAATTTACTCACTAGGAATATAAAAATTTTTAGTCATTCTTTACTTGAATGTAGACCACAAAATATTATTTCCAAATGCCTACACATTAAATGAAATCTTCAGCCTTCTATTCGTTTTTTCATTATTACGCTTAAATTGTCACATTATATGGTTCCGCTTCTTAATTAGCTTTATTTGTGCCCTATTGAGAATGTCAGGTTTCTTATAACCACATGCATGGAAGTAGCAACAATTCAGAAGAAAGTTTAAAGGTGCAGTTTTGTTTAAATTTTAACTTAACAACGCACGGTTTGTACTTACAAATCAATCCCCACTGCTTTCGGGATTTTAAGGTACCTAACATGAATATTTAAAATTCACACTAAATTAATGCCTTAGGTTTACAAATGTATAGCTAGAAAGCAAGGTTAACGCCGAATATAGCAATTCCCAGAACCGGTCGAGGAAATATCTCAACGGTCAGTGTCGCTAACAAAGCTCTCTCTCTCTCTCTAACTTTCAAGAACTCTTTTCTTATATACCCAATCTCATTTATATACTCGCGAGAGCTAAAGAGAAACTGAAATATGTAGAAAATCGTAATATAATGAATTTATTAAATTAATATCCTTGCAACTGTTTACATTATGAGAACAATTTTTTTTTGCCTTTGAAAAAGAGACACTTGTGTCTGATCTTTCTTAAAATAGGCAGAGATTTACCTACTACCTTGTTATTTTACCAACTTTTTATGTATGCATATAAATAAATATTTCTAAGAATAATTCTTATACAATTGTTTTTTAATTATCTTAATTAATATATAATTATTGAGGAAACTGCTAAAGTCTGAAATTCTAATCGAGGGTTCAGAATAATTCTCATTTATTTGCCCTCTATAGGGTTAAGATTACTGAACTATTTTACTGCAGGTTAAATTTGAAAGTAAAAGATAAAGTTAATGAATTGTTAAGATTCTGGTAGTATGGATTTCATTAGGTTTGATCAGCGTAGTTAAAGGAAATTAAATGTTCCTCTTGTGTTAAGCTAAGAAACAAAGGAGATAAGAATGAAGGCTTGTAATTGGTTTGAAATTCCTAAAATTAATCATTAGTGACAACTGTTTAAATACTGCTATTTATTTAAGTCAAAGGAGAGCCAATTTCAATATTTTGAACATATCCACGCGTAAAGAAATAGCATAAAATTTGCCATCTTATTTAATTCAAATAACATTGAATTGATTGAAAATTGATGATTCTCCTGAAAACGCTCTCAAGGACTTTTCCAAATACAGAGACGGAAATACTTATGTCTCTCTAAAAGCCTATTTTTGCTACTTTAAGACTTCGAAGTTTGCTTAACTTTAAATACGAGTTTTGGCAAATTAAACTTATTATGTACATCATTAGTCGAGAAAATTTCACAGACTTTTCAATGAAGTCGGAAGCTGCTCTATGTGAACATGGCAATGGAAGAAAAAAAGGGAACTGATTTGCTATCGAGGTCTTTTTCGAGCAGAAACGCTCTGCTTGTTTTGGCATCGCACAATACCTGCCCCTTATTATCGACCCAGATTTTGTTTCTTTTGGCAGCGCACTTCTTGTCTCGAGTTGTTGCTAGGGCTGAGATCGAGAACCCCATCCATTGCTGCTTGTCTTGCAGTCGATAAAAAGTGTGGCTGTCGCCCACTGGATCGGAGAATATCGAGCACGAAGTCGGGCTCCAATAGCAATGCGTATGTGACCAACTAGCTCCGCCCCCTCCGCATCACGATCATCCTCATCTCCGTCTTCTTTGCAAAAACTCCTCTCCTGCATCCTTCTCTTTCTAGCAATATATAACTCTTCCCCCACCCTCCTTTTTCCCTTGGGACGTAGCTTGTGGAAGTAAAAGTCCAAGCTACGGGGTGGGAGGCGCATACTGGAAACATTTGCATATTCTTTTCCATCCATAGTCTTTTATAAAACAGGCATCGGCTGTAAACGAATGAGTTATTGTTTGAGGAAAAGTTTGCTCATCTCCTTCCCCTTTTAAAACCCTCCCTTCTTTTGAGTTTGACATTCGTTTTGAAAGATGATGTCCACGACTCGCGGGGTTTTTCGCTATATCTTTGAAAGTTCTTTCCACATAACTTATGGACAATAATTCCACATTCCTATTTATTAGTAATTTGCTCGCATTTAGCTTTTATTATCTGAACTAAAATTGACAATAATGCTTTTCCTACGGACGGAAACTTCGGAGATTATGCAGACGGAGCGATATATCATTACTCGAATTCTGTGCACTCAGATCTTTACAATGTCTTGAACAATGCTGTAAGTGAAGAGAGATGTCTGTAGAGCTAAAATCCTGTAACTGGCTTCTTATTGATTTTTTATTGCTACCCTAACACTGCTTTGAATTTAAATATTTTTTTATTAATAAAGAAGAACTCTTTAGGAACATCGGAAATGGAATAAATTTCTTAAGTCTTTATATGACATTGAAAATTTTTCCAAGTTATTTTGTTACCAACAATGTTTTCCAAGTTCTTGCACTTAAACTCTAATTGCAATTTGCCCATTGAGGTCATTTTGTTAAGATATATTAAAATTTAGAGTTTAATAGAAGGTATAGAACAATCTCCTTATGTTCACAATTTACTTAACGGATGCACAGAGCGTAAATAATTTCTCATTTCAATTTACTCCTAATTTAGTAGTACATAACTTTTACTTCCTCTTTCCTAAGGCACGCACATGCATTAATATTCAGACAAAGGGAAGTTTGGTTGTCACATACATTGGTGGTTTGTAAATCAAGAACTTTGGAGCGTTGGAACTATATGTGGTTTTCTAATTTTAAATGCTGACAATATTGACGTGAAAGCTGTAAGCTTTATGAGCAAAGCCTGTAATACGTTATTTATTTAATTTTCTTGCTGTTCTTCGTTTCTTCAAATTCAATACATTTTTATTTGAAGGAAACATCTTTGTATATTTGAATTTATTTTAATGTCTCCAGGAAATCGCTACAGTTTCCTTATAACTTTTATGCACTTATTATTCATTTAAATTTAAATCTATTTATCTTTCATTACTTGAATGGAAAGCAGAAATACTGGAATTCTCTGAAATCTATAACATAGCATTAACCGAGCTTTCTTGTTTTTAAATATCTTGAACAAGATTTATAAAGAGTGATTATATGCTGCTAAAATTCTTCAATAGGACATTATTCGATTTTTTAAAATGTCTGTTGCTTTACTTCGAATTTTGTAACTCTCTTTTATAATGCATTACCTGCTAAAGATTTTAAAACCAGTATGAAACAGCTTCGTCTTCAGAATCAGATTTGACATAGATTACAAAAGTTAGTATAAAATCTTTTCAGTCTGAATTGTGCAATACAAAATACCTGGAATCCTACCAATTTAAAATGCTTAAGTTCGAAGGTATGAAATTATTTGAAATTCTGATTTCTGAAATTCTGATTCAAAATTCAAAATTCTGATTTCTGATTCTGATTCTGATTCAAAATTCTGATTTCTGAAAGCTCATTAGGAAAAGCTTAGCAGCTTAGTAGTTTATGAAGTATTTCTGCTATTATTAGCAGCACTATTTCTGTCCATATGAAGAAACGAAACTGAGCATCCTCAATTTAAGTACATAAACAGTAGAAAAATGTTGCACACAAATACATTTTCTGTGTACGAAATATTACACTGGTGAAGCATTACACTTGAACGATATATACGTGAGAGAAGAATTCATATATTCCATTTTTCAAAGAACTAAATTTTTATTTTGGTATAAATACTTTCAAATAATTCGAACAAAAATTTCTCATCCTTTCTCGAGCATTCTCTTTTATTGACATATAAAAAGATCAGAAGGTGCTGCAAAATATTTATTCCGGTAATATCAGGCATACATATATAACATATACCCAGCAAATAAAAAGCTTAAGAAACATGTGATTAATAGCAGTAGCTTGGAAATGAGTTAAAGAAGTTGGACTTATTAAATATAAAAGAATAACTTACAGAGTCAGAAAAGTTACTCATGTTTCTAGATTAAACAACACATAAATAATAAATAAAAATGTGGAATTAAACT
Organism: Stegodyphus mimosarum; assembly: GCA_000611955.2. Taxonomy (NCBI): domain Eukaryota; kingdom Metazoa; phylum Arthropoda; class Arachnida; order Araneae; family Eresidae; genus Stegodyphus; species Stegodyphus mimosarum. The sequence continues at coordinate 669,157 of KK115279.1, read as the reverse complement.
CTTTCGAAGAAAACAAATGGCTGCCTTAAAGTTTCCTACTGCTTCAGACCTTAAAATCTGCATAGTCTAAAGGGACAAAAACGTTTTTTAATTTTGGAATTAATTAACTTTCACGAAATAGAGCGAAATTTCTATGTCTTTGCTTATTTTATGACAAGGACGAATAATAAGCACAAATTTATGAGCTAACTCAAAGTGATCATAACTTTTTTTGGGGGGAAGGGCGAGGTTCTTATTGCTAATAGCTTTATTATGTTTCATTTAATATTTCTGATTTTACTTAAACTTTATCAAAGAATTTAATATCAAAATAAAAAATAAGGATTAGATAATTTGGCCTCATTTATTTGCAGTATCAAACCTGAATATTTTAGCATTCTTTATTTAAGATATTATTTTCCACTTTACTCATTATATTTTCAGTCCTAATAGCTAAATTTCAACTAAAATATTGACATTTACCTGAAACTTACGAAAGAAATTTGAGTTTCTGAATTTTCAGATCCGCCGAAATTCTGTGAGGAAAAAAAGGGGAGAAAGAAAGAAATTATTAGAGTTATTTGATTTTGGCAAGGCATACAAGAGCTCTCTAGAGAAGCGAATATTTGCCATCATAGAGGGCATTTTACGGGAAACTGTCTATTAGTCAGATTACATACGGCAGTTCCTATGCACCCTACCCATTCACCGGTACTTGAAACCAGATCAGACTACCTGTGTTCAGTGATGACGTTTGAAAACACAGAAGTATATGCAACTTGTTGAATAAAAGAAGAATCTTATTTCTGTAATTATTACCCAACAGTACTTTAATATAGTAGTAAAAATGTATCTTCCTAATTTTCTGGATCTTCTACATTTTATTAGGCATTATAAATGAAAACCGTATTTCATTTTTAGACATCATTGCTTTATAAAAACGAAGCTAAAGGTATGAATCGTGGGGATAAAATACTTGAAAACAATATAAAAAAAAATAAAATGTCAAAAAAATTATTTCCTTTTTATAATTGCTCAAGGAGCGCTCATTCAATTTAATTCAGAGAAAATGTCTAACTGCATTATCACAAAGATTCTATGTACATATAGAGCATAGATTTATAAAAAGAAGATTGTGTTATTTATCATTTAATTTATCTGTTATTTTAGCACAGACAAAGATCGCGAAATATTTTTAGATTTGTTATTAACAGCTAGCAAATTCGGTAAGTTATGACCAAATAACAGAGCTTTTTTTTCTAAATGAATAACTTTTTAATAATAACTTTTTTTTCTAAATGAAGATAAAAATTTCGTTCAAACCTGAAAGCTTAAGCAATCGTTACCTGCATTCTTACGCCATATCAGCACAATTAGAGTCACCAAAATTTAAGTACTCTGTATCTTTTGTAACAGAAACAAACATTCCCCAATTTGTTCAAGTAACTCTGAAAATTGATTTTAATAAATAGATTTCTAAATAAAAAAGAAAGCAATTCTTAATAAACCTCCTGAGGATTAATTACAACATTTATTAATAACTTGCTTAATTAATATGAAGTTTTTCGAGGGAGCAGAATTGCCAATATACAAAAGTTGAGTGGCATATTTTCGATACAGGTACTTCAAACAAGCTCACTATTTTGAAAGGTAAAATAAGCACTTTCCCTTTTATTAACATAATATGTTTCGCAATTTTCTATAAAATTGATAACTGTAGAATTATTCTTTTGTAAAGATAATTTTTTGCCTGTAGTCATAGACTATAAAAATGGCTTGCCCTATAAAATAGAATATCAAATATTATTCAGAAAATTTATTAAAAAAATCACGAAATTGTTTGTAAAAGAATGATTACATAATTTTGCAATGTACTTTGATTCATTAATTTCAGACATTTTGCAATGGAAAGCAATGGCTACGATTTTTATAAGCATTATGAATGAAAAATAAAAGGTTATGAATGATTTTACCTTAGGCAAAAAGAAATTAAAGCGATGCCTGGCTATGTTAAATCTACCGAGTAAAATGTGATGTAGTTTCCTTTATGAATATGAACATAATAACATGTATATTCTTCCCATTTCAGTAACAAGAAGCTGTTTAAATCAAAAATTTGTTCCATGACATTTAAAAATTTAAGGTTCTGTTAAAATATGAAAATGCTTCAAGTAATTCTACTGATGGATAAAAGAGTTTTTAAATTTTAAATGAGCTTCAAAGATGACCATAGCATGTTTAAATTTCCTCTTTTGAAAATTTATCATCAAATCAGTGAGTGCGATTAAAAGGTTTATAATAGGAATACCTAAGTAGATCATGAGACTCAAAACAAACAAAAAAAATACGCTGCAACTTCTCGTGAGTAAACATTAGGAATTTTAATAGTTAAAATAAGATTAGATAAATACTGAAAAAATTAGCGTAAATGGAAGATAAAATTCATAAGAAACAAATATATTTCTAAGCAAGTTATCTTGATTACATTATCTAAATAATCAAAATGGTGAAGAAATAATGATGGATCTAAAAACTCAAATTCCTGTAATAATTCAAAGAGAAAAAGTCTTTAATGTTACTAAATTTTTTCCTGAGTTTTTTTTTTTCAGAACTGATTGATTTTACAAACTAAAGTAACAATTTAAGATTTTACGTTACGTGCATATAGAAAATACTTATTTTTTTTTCATATAGGGAATTTTCCAACATTTTCTCTCAAACGAATGTTCTTCAGAATTCACATGTAGTTACTTTCAGGTAAGAAGAGTAATGGAGCATTTCTCACTAAATATTAATTCCTTTGCCCCAATTTATTACGTTTTTAGTGGCGCTCCTTAAAAATGTTTAGTTACACCGCACACATTTTCAGAACACTCCAGTCTTACAAGCACAAGTCGAAATTCGAATACTTTTCTTGAAATTTGAGCTAAAGCGATACTTGATACCCACATTTTATGGTCTAAAATATTGTAATTTATTTCCGACTCAATGTTTCTTGAATATTTATTAATGGGAGTTTGATAAAATCTTCTTTCCCCTCATTATAGGGCAATAACATCAGTTGTACACATTTTAATGTGCTAAAATAGCACTTTTGTAGTAAAACACTTCCTATAGAATAGTTGCGTATTCTCTAAACTTTGCATCTCGTTTAATTCGAAACTGGCCTTAAGGATCTGAATCATCTGAATTTTTGGAAAATAAGTTGTTTCAAAATCAGCAGAAAATCATTGTCATTGAACTAAACAATTCATTAGAGGTCAGTTATAAATCCTTTATCAGAATCTGTTATTCAAACATCATAAAATACAACATCCATACTAAGCCAAAAACAATTTGTGTTTGTGACTAATTTCACTTGTCTAACATCAGAACATGCTCACGAAATTCATCATGGCAAGTAGGCAAGAGCCTTGACTTTCGTCTCGCCGCATATTTTCAGTATCCCCATCCCGCACAGACACTATACATTTACAAGCATTCATGCCTTTTCCGGAATTCTAACCCGGGGCTTTCGGTACGGCAGTCAGAGACGCTAATCACTATACCGGTTGGGTGGCAGTCAAAAAAATAAGGAAGTGTTTATAACTGTGAATGAAAATATTATTATTGTTACAGGTCAAGGCTTGACTACTAAACCTATGCTGTCGTATATTCGTAGCGAGGAAAACTGAAGTATTTTCAACGACTTATCTAATATAAGCTTCAAGAGAATTTTACTTCCTATTGTGAATAAATTACCTTCAGTTCCCATACCTCCTATTACAAACATGGTCATGAAGACCATGAAATCTGAAGTAGGCTTTATCAAATTTTGTGATTTTATATGCAAATAGAATAACTGAGTACAGTGTCTGGTGGGAAAAGCATATTGTAGGTTAAGCCTTGGTGGACAAGAAAAAGGTATATTTACAGAAACCTCCTATAAAGTTGAGTCTCAATAAAATTGTTGCTAAAGCTAAGTCTGAAAACATGTGAACTGGAAGAAATTTTTTCTGTTGTGAGTTCCTTGTTTCCTTTAAAACTGGTTTAAGACAGCGAAACATGAATTTCTTATTTAGAATTAACAATGAAAAATCTCCAACAGACACCCTAGAAAGCTGCAGAGAAGGGGAGGGGGACTTTTAAATATGCACTTGCCAGTTTTTCCTGAATCTATCTAGGCTGACCCAAGTACATTTTAAAGTACCTCTAGTGTATACTAATATTGTATGGTCTTATATGCTGATGAAGTAAGCTTATTTTTTAAAAAATAATAAATTTAGCACTCAGTATTAAGTCTAAGCATATCATTGTTTTAGTAATTTTCATAGGATAGCTTGTTGAATTCCAGAAAAAATAATACAGTGATCCAAATCGCCATAACTTTTGCACTTTGTCCTTATGAAAAATTCCTAATTCCTGAGGTAGATTGTTTCCTTTTTGCCTTACAAGAATTTCATTATCATGATTTTAAAATATTTTGAAATTAATTTATGCATTGCTATTAAACTGTTATTTAGGAGTTTGTAAACAACATTTCATGCTAGGTAGTCTCATTTAAAAACCTCCGAGTGAAATGAATCGTCGCTGCAAAAGGTTTTAAGGTAAAACTGACAGCAGATAAATACTATGCAACGCCTCTATTTTATATACATATGCCTATTTTCCACATGACAAAAAAACTGCACTCCAAGGACTTCAAATTACACTGTGCTACCTCAACAGAGATTTTGCCATTAAAAATCGCAAAATTTAAAAAATATTTAAAATTAAAAAATATAAAAGACCGTAAAAATTAAAAAATAACATATGCTTAACTTCTGTATTAGATACGTGGCGAATGACGTGAAAAAACTTTGATTAATTGCAACATTAAAACCTATTCAAAAAACGCATCGGCTTAATTTAGTATGAATTAAACTGGTTTTAATCTATATCATTTAGTTAAGTTATTAAAAAAGTAAAATAATTATTTTAATAATTAAGAAGCATATTTGTTGTTGTTTCCTCTCTAACGTTTTTAGTCGGCAAAAGATTAATCAAGTTTGAAATTTAAATTAAAGATCTGATACTCTGCCGAATGGAGACACTCAGAACTAGCGTACGCGATAGCACATCTTATGTTTTGCGCAGCAACAGTACTTGCTTTTAAATTTATGAGTTTTTTTAATAAGCAACAGATTAATTAAGCCTGAATACTAAATTAAAGATCTGATACTCTGTCGAAAGGCAAAACTCTGAAAATCTTCTTTTTGCAAGGCCACATGAAAAATAAATTTAAAATTGTTTGATAAATTAAAGGTTGACAATCTTAATCAAGAACTTCTTTTAGTTTTTTTTTTTCTTTTACTTTCAACAGCATGATTCTGACCACAGATTTTAATTTAACAGAATTTTAAATGTTAAGTTAAGACAATACATCTTCGTCGAGCTGTAATAACTATCTAATTTCGAGCGAAATTTATTTACTTGGAAGGAACAATAGAAAAAATATTATCCTTCAAAGAAAATACTAACTTCATAGTTGAAAGCAAATGAATTTCAGTAACTGGTAGTGTAAAATGTTAGTAAAGTTTCCTATTTTAAGTATGTAAGTAACTATGTGCAAAGCTTTATTTATGTGTAACTACTATGTAATATTTGGTACAGAGTACAATCAAAATGCTTCTTATTACATAGGATAAAAAGTAAAATCTCGGAAACAGCATACTACATAAATATTACTAATTACTTGAATTCAGTCGCATTCATAAAAAGTAACAGAACAAATAATGCCAATTTTGTACTCTTTTCACAGTCCTGTAAAGAAAAAATAACTTTATACAGACGCATCGCAAAAAAAAACTGCAACTGCAACTGTTAACTTTCTTTTATCATGAAACTTACCAGAGAAACTCTAACAGCTGATGTCTTAAATTTATAACTATTGCTAATTTTAGTTTTCACGTTTTATTAATTCTGCTACAAGCTTCAATAACCAAGTAAAAATCAAACACTATTTTACAAATAGTAGGCATAGTTTGCTGCAGTTTATTTTTAATATGGAAAGAAAATTACTCTTATATAAGTATTTCTGCGAGAAAAAATAAAAGTATCATGAAAGAAGATAAGAAAATTATTTTCAACGATGACACTCAGAAAAATTTTCAAAATATAATATCTTTAAGATAACTGTGTTCAAATTTAAAATTTTCTTTCGCGTCTTGTGGCTGATTATGGATTGCTTACTATTAAAGCATTAAAATCAATTTCAAGCTCTATTAGCACGCGAAATTAATTTTTCTCATTTTTTACCTTATTCGAATTACTCTGTCTTTCATATTCATAAACTTTTTAAATTGCCTTTGGTGAAATATTTACGTCTTTTGCACATGCTCTGTGTATTAGAGTTTTTTTTTAAATATGTAGAATTTCTCACGAAACATGATGTAGATGGCTAAAGCAAGTAATCCATTTCTGTATGTCTGCTAGTTTTAAAATATTATTGATTTTAAACAACTGATAACTTTAAAGGTTATCAAACTAAGTATTAAATTAACTGGAACAAGCAACCAATTTCGTTTAAACATCTGCTTTTATACCAACAAATATGATGTTAGTTATATACCATTACTATTTTCTTCTTGGTACTTGCTCCTAGAATAAGGTTGTTACTTGAGTAGCTTATTTCAATTTAATTAGTTGTTACATAAGTTACTTCCTCTGAAGAAGAGCTCATTAGAATATTCGCTAGCAAATAACATTATTTTAATATTTCAAGCATATGTTTCCAAGAATTGGAAAATTAGACAAGTATTGCTTAATATCTAGAAATTAGAAGTATTGCTTAATATCTAGAAATTAGAAGTATTGCTTAGTATCTAGAAAACATTTTTAAGTTTTTAGGGAAATATCATTATCAGGAAAACTGTCTCAAACGAAATTATTACAAATACACTCATAATATTCTTTTAGCATGCTAAACTTTTATTCAAGAACAAACATCTGACTGTTGGATAATAATTAAGAGGATAATTTTTTAAATCAAAAGAAGATATTCTCTGATTCCTATAATTAGGATATCAATTTCTATATCATTTTATTTTACCTGAAACAGCGCTTTTGTTTTCATTCATTTTTAAACGGTGTTTTTATATATCTTACGACTAACTCAACTGCAATTTTAGGCTTCATTTGAGATTTTAAGGTTCAGTTTCTGAATAAGTTTCGTTTCTCATTCTTCTTCTATAGGTTGTTACCATCCTTATTTTTTGTTCAATAACAGCGAATGTATTGCTAAATGGCATTCATTTTTAGTCACAATCACTAAACCAATAGCGGACCGAATTAAAAAATTTTCTAAATGAAAATCTTTAAATCAAATAGCGTTTATATTCCATACATGCAAATACGCGTGTATCAACATGCATCGAGTATTAAGATTTTTTTCAGTTGACGAGCATTTATAATAATAATTCAAAATAATTCGTATTGTAGTCAATGGATGTCTAATAATCGAACATCAATATCTTTTAATTTTTTGAAAGGCATTATACATTTTTCTGTACGTCTGTTGTTAATGATTTTAAATTTGGCAAAAAGGAGGGAATATATTTTATAAAAATCATTTCAGGCCTTTTCTTGTTATCTTATATACATATTTAGAAGAGAGGATGTTTCCATCATAATCATATGACTTAAATTGTCTGAAAATCGGAAAATGATTTAAATTAAACATCAACCATCTCCATTTGTTAGTCTCAGTTACTGCAAACAGCTGCTTAAAACTGCACGTTATGAAATTTAAAAAAAATTATATCACTAAAGGAAACATTCAAAGTATATGAAATGCATTGCGTATATAAACTAATTAAATACAGCGTGGCTACCTAAAATTCAATTTCCTTTCTTAATTATTTATTAACTTTTTAATCTAATCAGATTTAATGGCAATATTGAATAGTTTCTCTGCGAAACAGGTATTCCTTAATGCAAGTTTAAATAATTCCCCAAATTAAACTTTTACTCAGTTTAAATCTGCTACCAGTTGAAATTCTAAAACAAAACATTTTGTCCCTATTACAGTTCCACGTTAATAGCTACCTACATTGAAACCAACTTATTTTAGTTGAAACTCTGTGCAGTATCGTTTAATGAAATCTAATGAAGCAATTTAAAATGTGAAATATTTTCCTAAATAAACTGTTCCGTTTTACTTTTTGACTGACAAGAAAACTTCATGAGAAGTATCAGAAAAAAAAACCATTAATTAAAATACAGATGTAATTTTCCGGATCATAGTAATTTATTTCAGTTCGTAAACAATTTGAATATCTGAGTAAAGTGTCTTTTCATAGCATATAAAGCAGACAAATTCTTTTATTTATAAGTTCGTATGTCATGTGGTATAGCAATAAGAAAGAAAAAATGTGAAAGCACAATTTCTTCTTTTTTGTTGCCACCTATGAGAACAGCATTGTAAATTAATAAGCAAAAATTTTATTTCACATTGCTCAGCTATCAAAGAACAGTGTGAAATATAGTTTAACCGCTCTAGCCGCGACCATGAGCACAAACACCCACGCGCTATTCGGACCGATTTATTGACAAAATAGGGTGGATGTAACGTGATTGATGTAGTACCGATTCCTCCATTCTTATTTTTTTTTCGGTTTATTTTCACTGCATTCAAAGAGCACAGAAGGAGGCTGAAAATTGCTGCTAAGTATGCTAAGATAGTATGCTACTCATCATTTGTAATTAACTATTTGATTACACTGTGCTTAATTTTGTGCATTTACATATTAGTAAAAATATGAGTGTTCTCAAAGCTTAATTTTACTGTATATACATAACTTCATGATGAAGTATAATAAATATTTGTTAGCTTTAGTAGCCATTATAGTTATTTAATTGTTCTATTTTACTGTATAATTTTCTTTACAATGAATTCTAATATAATAATTATTATAATGTATTATAATTTTACAATAATAAATAATTATTACAATAATAGTATAATTAATAATTATTATATGTCTTTCTTATCTTTGAACTAAAGCTTATGTACATTAATATGCACTCAAAAATAAGTTATTTAATAATTAGTAATAACAGTTTCATGATAATAAATTATTGTTATGTTTATTTAATTAGTTCTAATAATTATAGAACAATAAATAGTTATTTCTTTTTTATTTGGAGGATAATGCCTTATTCTACATAGCTGAAGTGAGGGGAAAAAATTTACTTTAGAAAAAACCATAATAATTCTTGTGTGAAATATCACAATATTTGCAAATGTCATATTAAACCAGCAACGATCAGGGAAGATCTCTGTGAAATCGGGTAGATAGCCGTTGACCATCTCTTTTTTTTAACTATAGAAAGAACATTTTTGATTAGGTATTTTAGGTTAGGGATCTTATTTTTAAAAGTAAACAGTGATTTCTGCGAATATGAAATAAAGACGCGAAAGACAATTGACGACCAGATCACTCCATGACACAAGGACTTTCCCTCCTTCGATAGTAAATTCCCTCTTTCTGGAGAATAGCAAACCTTCATATGACCTTCTCATCCTGATGCACGAAATTAGTAGCCCTTTTGGACCATCCTAAGTGTTTTGGCAGAATGCCAGCCAAGGTTACGTTTGACGCGGTTGAACTATATCTTTGTTTGCTTATTCGCATACTAATTCTCACTCCGAGAAACAATCACATAATTCCCACCAAGAGAATATTTATTACAAGTTAGCTAGAATAGAAAACATTTTATTTCGTTGGTATCTCAGTCGTCTTTTTCAAATAAACACTATATCTGCATCGTGTTGTATAAATATTAGTTTTACAGATCTTTCTTCCTATCATTCCCACTACTTTAAGGCCTTCTGAAGACACTTGTGTTTTAGAGTCCTTTACTTTAAGAATCCTTCCCCTCAAAATGCAGGAACTACTACTTAAGACTAAAAGACATATGTACATAAAATTTGTAATTTAAAATATATACAATTTAAACTGATGTCAGAAAGTTCAATTTTGATTTTAAATGCTGCAGAATGTAGCTTTATTTGATAGTACAAAGTGAGGGTTAAAATCAACAAATCGCTTTACCTTAAAAAAGGAAAGAAAAGAAAAGGATGAAAAGAATGCATAGTCAATAAAATATAGAATTGTTCAAGCATTCTATATTCAAAAAAATGAGACTTACTTAAAGATATGCATTACAACAAATTTTGAAACTAATTACATTCTGAACTGCGTTAAACGAACAGCTGTTTGACGTTTAAAGGGGGGGGGGGAAATCGAAATAAAATAAGAAGGAAATAGCATTAGCTTCCAAATAACTTTTTTTCTTCCTACCTGACTAACCTTGAACCTAAAGTGTTTTCTCTCGTTTCGTATTGTTATGCTAAGTGGCCATTTTGAGTAAGGTTAGGGGTCATATAAGCCATATATTTATATTCGACTATTATAGCAATACAGTTATTTCGAAAATGAACTTTTTGCAGAAGTAGTCCATAATCGCACCATCTGGGGAACAGAATAAAAACTTTGAGTTTTTAATTAAACGTAATAATCCTTTAACAAGCGCTAAGCAATACTGTAGCAATAAATTTTAATTGAATGGTTTAATTGAATTGTAATGGTCCGAATTTTCGATGATTTTACATTAATAATATTGTAATATAAAGTCTTCATAAATTTGGGTTTTTACATTTGATTTGGGTTTTTTTTTGGGGGGGAGGGGTTCTAAACAAATTAATAAATTTAAATATGGACGCATGTAAAAATACTTTTTGACAGGAAAAAAAACATAAAGAAACTATTTCTTTCTCATCCTTTCTCTACGCCTTCCTTTCTCATCAAATCATATACAAAGAAATTTTCATACGGCACTCCAACTTCAGAACATAAGTAATCCACTTTAAGACTGAAAACTTCTGCATGAATTTAGCGCAGTCTATCATTTTAGGCTCACTGCTAGGTCTTTTTCACATATTTCTATCCTATCATTCAAAATTTCATTTTAAGGATTGAACTTTATTTCGCAAAATGTAAAGTTGTAAAATACTGTAAATTAAAGCTCAGTTTAGGTTTCAAAATATTCTTTTTGCATTGCATTTTTAGCATTTCTATTTTCACGAATTTTCAGATTATGCCTTCATTACCGTAAAAACACATATTTGTATTTAAATTAATATTTAGCATTTAATATTTGTACGTAAATTTAAGTTGTTTAATTACTTCATCAAACACTACTTAATTAAACAATGTGAAATGTAATTTTAAGGAAACTTTGGCCAGTTTTATGAACTACGAATGTATGCATGAAACCCTTAAAATTTTTAGAACTAATTTTGCACACATTTGTCCATAGCATGCGAAATGATCACGTGAGAAAACTGAAGTTGAAATGCCTTCAGATTCAATCGAAGAAACAGGTAGTTAATAAAATGTTAGTGCATAAAGACTTCAAAAAAATTGCACGCTTTGATGATAATAAAAATATAAAGCAATAGCTTCAATAAGTATTGCAAAAAAAATGTCTTAAATTATTTATTTATACAATGAACCTTCATTAACCTTTTGTTACTAAATACTAGAGTATGTTATAAATTTCATTTAATAAACTTGCATACACATCGACAGTTCTGATATGCGAAATAATCTTCCATCCCTTCTATCTAGAATTTACATGAATCTTTCTTTAGAATTGTACATTTATTTCTCTTTATTAAAATTGAAATATTAAATAAAAGTCAGTTCTGAAATGCTAACAATAAAATTAACAATAAAAGGAGATTGCCCAGGAGTTGTTATGATATTTTTATCCACTCTTGTTTAAGGACATATTTTAACTCTGTTTTCTGCAACAGTATAGATTTGATGCTGGTCAGCAATTCCTTTTACCATCAAGACATCATGTTGAATTGAATTTCAAGATCATCGACTTGCTGGCGTAATCATTATTGACCGACCGTTATCTTTTCTATATTTGTAATTATGTGCTCTGTGTTGATGTGCATTATCATTTGTAAGAAAGAAACAATTTTCAGCTGCAGTAACAAAAGATATTGCAAAATGCATGTGGATTTCTTTTCTGTAATTTACTGCGGTCAGTAAATTATGTACAATTGCTTAAAACTCAATTGAGTTTTAAGCAACAACATATCATCACAAGCAAAGCATTTCTTAAAGGTCTTCACTCAAACCAGAGATACTAAGGATACTTTACGCTAGATCCAGACACATTTATAATTAAAACGAACTTTCATTGCTGAGCACTCAAGTCGCTATGCTCTGTAGATCAATCAGCTTGTGCAGTTGAACTATACTCACATTACCTATGATTATAGCGTAAAAGAAAGTATTTATAGTGATTGTGGCGCTTTAAGAGACTTTCAGTTTTATCGGGTGTCTATTGTATTTCAACCTGAACTGTCCTGAGTGTCTTGATTATTTGTTGATACTGGACATCGGAGTAGCCTCAAAGCTTTAATAATTTCTATTTCTAAAGTAGAATTCTTCAATAAGAATAGCTCTAATAATATTCAAATTTAAATACAAAAAATTATTCATAACAGAAAGTAAAACTTAATCGAGGAAATCCATTTACAGAAAAAAATTTTAAACGCTGTACCCTGAAGCATTTAAGCCATGATGAAGTATTTAATATTATTAACAACAAAATATTTGCAAACCTTCTTGCACCTAGAAAAACGTTTTGCAATTTTCAAAATTTAGCACCAAAATGGAAAGCAGGGGTAGCAAATGTAATCAAAAAACAAATATTTTATTTTGAATGTTATTAATTTAATTGTAAAGCTGTGTAGTAAAACAATTTTGTTAAAGAAACCAAAAAATCACTTTCACTTTTAAAAATATGAAAACTTATTTAAAAGTATATAATAATAATTCAAAGTTTACTTATAAATTTTAATAATAATATTAAAGCTTACTTACATGCTTTTCAAAATATTAAAGCTTGCTTATAAGCGTACCTAACAGCAGCACCAATTTTATACTCTGAGGTATATTGATAATCATACTTTAAGCCATAAAACTGCTGTTGGCATTATTAAAGAATTTATAAACTACTAGAAAAAGACATTTAAATTCCTGCAGGTTGCGGCGAGACTGATTTCCTAAATCCAAACAGTAATTTCACAGGTTTTCATAAAATTGTAACTTTTACAAATGTTTCCCAATTAATAATGTAAAAACTAAAATTTGCTTTCAATATAATAAAAAAATAGAATTTTTTCTCTAACTTCAATCGAATTTCTGAAAATAACCTTCCTCGATATTGTCACTATTCTTTTTATGAGATGTTTTTAACAAAGATCATAAACTCATTATCGTAGGCAAATATATTGTTACTAAAACCTTTTTCATTAAACAGGTAAAAAGGTTCAAGGAATGACGCCCCAAATTTAAGTTAAATTACAGTCCTAAAAAAATTATTCCTTTAGCAAAATCAAAGTTAATTTGGACCAGTATATTTCTTTAACAGCTATAAATATAGCACACATCTTAATGCTTTTGAAAAATGGGAATATGAGGTTTACCAACATATTATAAAAGCAATTTATTAACTAACTAACAATTAATTAACTAACTATAAAGTACTAACTTCAAGTTACTAAATAATGAAATAAAGACATTTAATACATATTTGTCATTACTACCATCAAGTCAAAAACAATTTTAGTATAATTTGTAAAACATTCTACAAATAAATTATAGGGAAAGCACACAAAATGGTAGAACTTTCTAAATTTCTTTATCTCAAGAAAATATCATTAAGAAATTTAAAGCATACTTTAAAAAAAGCTGTCTCAAGCAAACTGATAAATAAGTTTCTTCGCATTTATGCGCTTCCTGTATTTCATATAATCCCTTTAAATTTATATTCATAGGTTGCAAATAGATTTATATGTATGATTTATATGTTTTCAGAAGTTTATAAGAATCCTGTTAAATTTAGAGACATAGCTTACACAGTGCTAATAATTACGAAAAGCCATTAATTAGGCTTTGCTGTCATTCTTAAAAACGTTTATCAATTTATTAAAAATAATAACAGTTTAATTAATCATGATCTTCAGATTATAAATAATTATAAAAATATTAAAGATACCAACGAAATCAAGTTATATACATTAACGCTTATGTATATAACTTGATTCGAAAACTTATACTATACCCCCTTAGCACTTAATGAAATACTCAATATTTTCGCTAATCACATAAATTATTTCTTACTAGATAAAAATATAAATTTAGAAAATTGGACTAACTACATCAATTTCGTATTTTTTAATTATTAAGTTTCAAGATAAAATCGACCTACAAAATTAATGGAAATCCAGCGGAACCTAACTGCTCTACTACCGTAGGTAACTTATTTTTCTTCATTAAAACATAACTTTATTATGAATTTCAGCTATCCTAATTTATTTAAACACATATTTAGATATACTAATGACGTTACTGCAATCAATAATTACACTGACATGGAAAACAACAAATTTAACTTAAACGCTTTAAACTTAATAAAACGAATGATACTGGCAAGTAAGTGGACTATTTAACTAAATAAAAAATTTTGATAGAAGGAGAACTTTTAAAACCATTAAACTACTGTACTGGCATTCCAACCATTTCAAAAAATAACAATAATAATTGCTGATACAATTTTTAATCAAGCAATTAGAGTTAAAAATATTTGCACAGATTTTCACAAATATTCCAAAGAATTACAAATTTTGATTAATACTCTCATAAAGAAGAAATTCCCTAACATCTTTATTAAAAACAACTCGCCAAATTACGTCTGTCAACTTAAGAAGTTTTTAATTATTAAACGGTTGATATATACACAACAGCTTATTCTTAAACCGTAACTGAAGATGTAAGCTGGGTATTTTGTTACGGTTGATTTAAACGGATTCTTTTTCCAAAAGTTATTACACATTAATTTCAAACTGCAGGATTTTTGAAAAATTGCATAAAACATTTTCTACTCCTTTTTCTTCGTCTTTAATTAACTAATGTGCTCGTTTTATTTCATGGCCTATTTTTGCCCTAAGGTGAAACTTGTTTAGTTTAATCTCAAACACCTATTTTTTTTCCACATTTGTGACGTTAACTCTCTTTTCAGACTCTTACACGTGCATCGAATATTTCTTTAACTGTAGAGGTAACTAACTTCTTAGAAGTTTACTCAAGCATCGTTAATTTCGCTTGAACTCTTACATATTATACTTGCCAATAGAAGCAGTGAGGAAAATTATTACTTTTTTTCATTTTCATTTTTTCCCTCCAAATTTACAACAATTTACAATTTGTTAATTTATAAATTTATTAATTTTAACGGTACATTTTAACTAGTTTAAAAAAACTTTAAATTTAACCTCTTGGTTACTATGTAGTAATAGCGAAAACACGTGCTTTTAATTTAGCATCCTTAATAACTTTTATTCAGTTATTTATATTAACTATATTTATTTTGGGGTTATAATATATTTTCTGCTTGTAATCTGGGTTACTTCTGCAATTATGGCAGTTTACAAAAGCTTGCTTTTTCAATTGGATCATTAAATTCGTGTTTTTAATTATTTTTAAATTGCTTTCTGCTTTTAATATATTTTTGGCAACATTTTTATTACTGTATCACACGATGAACTTGCTGAAATTTATTTCATTTGTTTAGTAGGCAATTTTGTTTGAATTTATACCACACGCATTGTTTAGCGAGGAAGGACTACATTAATAAACAATTAGCTAATTTATACACAAAATCATTGAAATTTGTTGCTTATAATTTAATATGTTTCAATATAACATCGTTCATTGCATAGCTCAGAAACATGACTGACCTGCTATCTCATTACACACAACTCCCTGAAGAGACCTTACCAGATATGTGGTATTTTGTTTAATTTTCTTTCTTATGGTTATTATTTTGTTTTATACTTTGCATATCAAGTTTTTGTACCGAGTTCTGTGTAAACGGGAAAGATTATAAAAAAATTGCTTTCCTTTTTTGCGTTATTTCTATTAAATGCAGTTCGATGAAACCATCACGGACGAAAATATAGCAAAAAAAAAAGTAAGGCGAAAGGATCGTCGCACAAAACACCGTGGGAGAAAAGAAAGCAAGGAGAAGACATCGTAGTTCTAAAACATCATCAACGACAATAAAGCAGTTCAAAAACTTCACAGTTTAATCGTGATAAAAAAATAAAGCACTTACAAATAATCGCATGACAATAACACTGCAGACATGCATTTTTCAGAGTTTAAAATTTGTAAATGCATATTCGCTTAACGATTTGTGATGAATATTCAATGAATGAGGAATGAGGAATATTTTTATTTTTATATATCATATGTCTGAATTAACTAATAAATTTTGCTGGAAAAGTAAGAACTAATCTAAGCCTGAAAAATATGTAGAAAATTCATATTACTTATCGCAGTCAATAGAATTTAAATCTCCTACTGAAATATTACGTATGTTTCATCTATGGAGATAAGAAAGGAAGGAGGGACCAATTGAAGCACTGCTCCGAAGCTTCGGTCTCCAGATGAGGTGTTTTTTTGTTTGCATTCAAAAGCTCGCTTGACAGAGCTTCGATAGTATTTCGACACACGACAGTTCCATACAAATCGAAAAACGGGACATTTCCGTACAAAGCATAAATTTTGTGATGGATAATAGCACTTTGTATAGTTTAGTGACATTTACGCAAAAATCACATCTTGGGTATTTTCGATAACTAACAAAAGCGATTTTGATTATGAATTTGTTTTATAAAATTCTAAGCTGTTGAACTACAAAAATACAGATTTTAGCAAAAATGCTATGCTTAAAGAATGAAAAATACCTTACGGTACTTCTAAAATTGTATACTTCTTTCGATACCCTTGATAGAGTATTCGCTACTTTTATTTTATGTTTCAAACTCCAAAATGTTTTAAATAAAAGAAATTCTTTTGTCATTCACATATTATTGTAACATGTACTTTTTAAAAATTTTTAGGGGAGAAGCTTTATAGTTGCTCATTTTAAATTCATCATTTTACTTTTATATAACTGAAAAATAATCACTTTTGATTTACACGTTTTACTTATTTGGGTTAATTAAAAAATAAAATTCCCACCAAATGCTGCAATCCTCGTCAAAATTAATAAATATACACACAGATATGCCAATAAGTTAACTTTTCCTTGATTTGTAATCACACATCTGTGTAAAATTATGTACAGTTTTACCAAAATGTGTGAAATAGAAAACGGATGCACTTGCGAATTCTGCGGAAGTACCATGTGCGCTCAAGTTCATGTGACCATGTGAACGTGCCACAGCATCAAGGCAACTTATTAAAAGTTTGAAAATAGGGTAATCGCCGGAGGTCAAAACATTTGTGTAGCCTGCTAAAGGAGATCTGATCATGGATTTACTAGAAGATTTTAATTTGATTATGAATGTATCCTAAAACGTGTTTTAAGTCAAACGTTTGAAACTTGATGGTCAAATGTAAATATAAAATTATGCATATTAAAATATTTGCAATTAGGCACTTAGGTCAGGTTAAGTTTTTGTTAAATAGAGTAAGGCATGCAAGCGCTATCTGCATAAAGGGAGAGATGCCATCGTGGAGAAATTTCGAAGAAAAACTTACCTTTGAGCGGGTATTAAAATAACGCATGTAATTTTCATTCAAATTATATTTATACATATTTCCTATGTAAAAATTTTGTGTACATGTTAAATTTTTGTAAATTACTTTACTCGAAAAATATAGTAAATGCACAGAAATTAAAGATTTGCACATGCCGAAAATGAAAAATGCGTATGGGTATTTATGCATATGCTTGCAAAACGCATGTATCTGCCTTTAACAAAATGCGTAAATATTTATTAAATTATTTATAAATGTATTTGAAATGAAGGAATTATTCATTCATAAACTCCTGTGAAAGTTACTGTGAAGAATTCTAATTACTAAATTTATAATGATTATAAATATTATCTAAATATATAATAACCTTAGCATTGAATTGTAAATATAAACTGAAATACTGTGCATTTATAAAACTATTTAAGAAAGAATTGTTTGCACTGGAAAGCAATCTGTTAAAAGGTATTGTAAATTAAATTCTATGAGAATACTTAAGAAGCAATAAAGAAGAGTTTTAGAATATGTATTGTTGAAATTAAGAGTAAAAAAATCTGATAAGCGTAATTAAAAGAATTATTCCCTTACACTTTATAATAACTCAGTTACAAGTTTTAAATAATATTTTAAATAAATCCCTTTTTTTATTCCCTTTCAGAAATCTTCAGAAAAGGTTAAGTGCTATTTAACGTATTTCACTGTTAAAATAAAATGTGCTCTAATTTGAAATGGACAGAAGAGAGCATTAATTATAAACTGACTTAAATTTTTCGATTTAAAAGATGCCTTACAAGCTAAAAAATCATCTCATATTTGAGAAAGTATTTTAGGAAGAAATTGTATAAATAGAAAACAAATAACGCATAATTTTAATATTAATAATACAATAAACTTTGATCTTAAATTTTGTAATCCTTATCCGAATAAAATCGAGTTACCTTAATTTTTTTTTCTAATGTAATTAATGAAAACTTGTGAAAATAGTTCATTCAACTTAAGCCGTTCTGAGCAAACTGTTCTGTAGAAAGTGTAGCATTTAATTTCGTTAAGAATGAAATGTTGTTTAAAAATGTATTCTTTTCACATACTTAGTACTCTGAAATATTGTAGAAAAAGAAAATATATCCATTTATATGTATATTTACTACGTAATTACAAAATATTTACATCCGATCGTGTCAAAACCCATTAATCTTAGTGGTAAGTAATCGAATGTTTTGGTCACCACGCAGGATTCGCCAGTGCTTCAAAGCAGTGTATGGGGAAAACCGGTTAGAGCCTCTCCTTTTTACTTCCTATCTCAACGGTTTCATCATAACTAACAAATCGAAATCCACACGATTAACTGCACGCTGTACATGGCAGTGTTAGTGACACTTTCAGAAAACGAATAAACTGATAAAAAACAACATTTAATTTTCATTAAAAAATATTAGTTAAACAAAGGTGAAAGAAAATAATTTGGTAATTTGATAATTAATTAAATAATTTAAATAGAAGTAACCTCATGCAATTACTCATCTTCTTTCTTCTAATCATTCTTAGATTATATTTTTCATGAAAAATTATCAATAAAACATTATAAAAAAGATTAATTAATAAAAAATTTTATTATTTAATTATGCAAGTTTAAAACTTTATTAACTGCTACAAGTCTCATTAATTTTCTATTTATTTTCAGTTTTTGAATGCTTAAATTTCCTTCTTTTTTTTGAGCAAAAATGTATTAGTTAATTCAAAAATGTGAAATATAAAAGTAAAAATACTTAGCATTCCTTTTTGCTCTCAACAAATTATTATGCGAATATGCATTTACCACTTTTATAGCCTGAAAACCGTATGCCTGCGATGTTTTCGTAATACGATTATTTTGGGGTACTTTATTTTTTACGACGATGTTCTCGAAGACGATGCTTTTAAACCTCAAAAGTTTTTGAACAGCTTTAATTTCGACGACGACGTTTTGTACTGCGATTCTTTTTTTCATTTTTCCCCACTCCTATAATGTTTTGTACGACGACGTTATCGCCTTGCGTTGTTTGCTCTGCAGCATTTTCGTCCGCGATGTTTTCGCTTGTAACCACTAAACTGAATGCAGCTGCTAGCGCATTATTTATTTCATATGAATATGTATATATATATATATGTGCGTGTGTGTGTGTGCGTGTAATTTACAGATGAAAAACTGAAAATTAATCACTACTTATTAATAAATATGCTGCGAAACCGATAAGTCCAGAGATGATATAAAATTACATTTTCATTAATAGCAAACGTACTATGAAACAGAAAGAAAACAAAAAGGAAAACACTACACTACTTTCTCCTACTACAGAAAGAAAAACTATGTTATTTTTGTGTTTACTTTGTTATATAGTTTTATTATTTTTTGAGTGTTTATTTTAATTGTTATTTTTAATTATTGTTTTTACATCCTGTTGGTAAGTTTT
Organism: Stegodyphus mimosarum; assembly: GCA_000611955.2. Classification (NCBI taxonomy): domain Eukaryota; kingdom Metazoa; phylum Arthropoda; class Arachnida; order Araneae; family Eresidae; genus Stegodyphus; species Stegodyphus mimosarum. The sequence goes on along the minus strand of KK115279.1, from coordinate 649,077 downwards.
GCACGGCTGAAAGATTAATATATTATTTATGTTATATAATGTATTTGGATTACGTTTGTTTGTAATATGCGTTTGTATGTATTTAAGTGCATATTATAAATCAGGCCATAAAATGTTAAGTATTTTTGCTTTTATTTATTTATTTACCAAACATTTAGGAAGTTATAAAATAAAAGACAGATTTAGTCTTCAAAGGAATAGAATCCCTAAATAAGAATGGCTTTCACTACTCACTATCGTCATATTAACCTTGAAACCACGAGTGCTCAAAAGCACTTAGCGAGCGAAAGTAACGCCAGCCAGCCGTGCTGAGCTTTTCTAAAAGTGAGTGTTTGGCATTTATTAATGACCTCCTCGAATTAAGAAGTCTCAGACCACATACTGATATGTTGTTTCTGTTTACGTCTTACTTACATCTGTAGTCTGGTCAATAAGTTGTACCAAGCCTGGATGTTTAATTTGTGACTGAAATGTATATTTCATTGCTCTTCTCTTTATCTAGTACATAATTAACCTTTCCCTTCGAGACCTGTTACGAAAACTCATCATCGCGTGTGCCTAGAGCATAATAAAACATGTTCCTAAATAAGGCTTTTCTCCCAAGATGTCTTGAGCATGTGATATTGTTGACATCCCTTCGCTTCCTACGCTTTCTAAGACTTTATTATTCTTTCACAGCAGGTTCATTTTTATACTGACATAATATTTATTTACATATTTTACATATAATATTTTAAATACAAAGCGTGAGATGTTTTCCAGGTGTCATTTTCATTTATCTCAAGCATTCGTAAACTCATCCTTAAAAGCACCTTATAAACTGTTGTACCTTTGTATCAGTAGTCGTAATTAAGATATAATTTGCCTTCTATCTATCTAGCGGCGTGCTAACTCTCAATATGATTATACCCATTAGCACCACATTTAAGTAACTGCATTGTAGTCAAAAATTAAAAAATTAGAATTATGCCATGATTACCAACGAATTTCCATAAGGTAACAAAAAACAGAGGCATTAAGCGACTGCTCTTTCCACTATGCTAAACAAACATACCACTAATCAAACATAGATAACCGCTCAAAGCATTTAAGTTTGTTATGCAATTAAATGCTTAAAATTATCATTGTTCAACTTTGGTTAACTATAACATTTTCAGAAATGAATTTGTGAGTTTCGTATTTCGTATCGAAAACTGAGAAAATATCTCTTAAAAATAACTGTCAACTTATAAGACAATTTCGGAAAACAAAAAATTAGCCTAATGGCAAGAAACTAGAAAAATATTGATTAAATATTTTAGTATCTTCAAAATGGGGTATATTCGTGAGCCTAGTTAAAATACTGGTAATAATATATTTTCTTCCAGCTGTAGCAAAAACATTTATTTACCATTTCTCTTCGTTTTAACTGTATAACTTTTTTTATTTTTAAAAGGTAGTTTGAAATAAACTTCTTTTAAAATATTTAGTTACTTGCCACTACTAGAAGAATACAGAAATAAGAAACGTTTTCGCGAGTTTCCGAAGTGTATTTGTATCGCGCAGTACTGAATTATAGTTATCCTATCTTTTACTATGTGAGTAAAATGCTTTATTCTGCTTGAATAAAATTACTTCACAATGAAAAACGTAAGATAGGATTCACGTTTTAATTCATAATTACTGCACGATACAGACTTGCTTCGAAAATTCCCAAATTCGCAGTTGTCTTGAGCAACTGAAAATACGAGCGGTAAAAATTTTGTAAAAGGTATTAAAAAACAAAATAGTTTTTACAAAATAAGAAGAATCTTGTAGATTATTTTCATTGTGGAATTACTGGTTTTGACCAGATTTTAGGAAAGTACGGTAACTATCCAGATTATCTTCATTGTATTTCAGAAGTCTCACTTAACTTTAACAAAAGTACTGAAGCCTCAAATGTGAAATTAGACTTTGGGCTTAAAAAATAATCAGTTGCCTTCCCTGTTCATTCCAAAAACATCCTTCTTTAATTGACTATCTTAGAGTTATCTAATTTTTTAGATAATATTTGTCTTCTGCATTTTGGAAGATTAACTCTACCTTCTCACTATAATATACTGCAACCAGCTATACGCTATAGCAATATAAAATGGCTTACATCTAACATTTACATAGTACGTACATGCTCCTACAAAGGCTATAACCACTAAAAGATCTTTTTTAATAAATAGCATAACTTCTGCTAAAAAGAAAGAATTCGCTAAAAATGGCAAATTGATCGGTTAAATGTGATAGGTATAGGCTAAGGATTACTCAAAAGTTTGATTAAAGCCCTTTGGTAACTTCCTATTTTTAATTAATTATTGCATACCGAAAGTTTTCAGATTGAAACCTATTGTGTTTTATATTGACGAATATAAACGAAATATATTTGTATACAAAATAAATTTCTTATGTAGTTTAAAACGTGGAATAACAATGACGAAAAAATAAACAATGTACATTCTATCCTAAAAGTAAATATAACCGCAGAACAGTCTCTGAGCTATTTAAGCAAAAACTTGAAATAATGTTATATATTATATTCCTTAATAGACTTAAATATGCTTGAAAAAGGATTTTCGTTTTCAGTACAGTTATAATTAAATGATGAGTTTTGCCAATTGCGTTGAGTTTGTAAGAAATAGATATAAAACGGAAAGCAAAATAAAAGAAGCCAACTTATGAAAGCCAAATTATGAAAGATTATGGTATTTTGTTAGGTGCGTTTCAATTATGTAGAATCTCATATTTGATTTTATTCAGTACAAAAAAAGAGTAAGGTTAGAAAATAATAGTTTCTAACTTATTTATTTTAGGTCAAAATTTAGCGTCAACTTCAAATTGCACGATAAATGTACAATGGCTGGAAAATGAAGCTGAAACACATGTGTTTAGAATACAGTATTTAAATAAAATGGTTTGGGTTCTCATTTGGAGACAAATAATGCAGCGATTCTTTTAGAAACGATTGATATGTGTTCCGCTTAATTAGTAAAAGTATTTTCGTCATTCTTCTTACAAAAAAGAGAATTACAAAAAAGATTTTATTTCATATGGGTGGAGAAAAAATTCGTTTCCAAATTGGTCTTCCAATATAGTCCTGCCAGATTCAGTGGTGTTGAGCTCAGAGAATTGTACAAAATGTAAAAATGTTCAAGCCTATTTTCATGTTATTCAAACCATTCTGACACCATTTTACGGTGCGAAGGAACATTGTTTTATACACAACATGTCCATCCCGTGCACAGTACGTCCGTATGAAGACAATATTAGAACAACTGGGGAGATTCATCCATCAGTAGTCCTTGACAATGATGTGTCCGTCATCGAGTTGTTTGAAATGCTTCGCTTTTCTAAGTAAACAGACATGAATCTGGTTACCGTGGTTTATACATCAAAAAGACTTGCTGCCTTGGTAACAGATTCACCAACCATACGAACACGAAAGAAATTTGATCTGCAATAGATTCCTCGTTTATGTCCAGTAATTTAAATCAGTACCTTTAACATCATTACAAATTCAAATTTGACACTCGGCCGCTGTTAATCATTCAGTCTTCCTAACACGAAACGTCGTTGCTGGCTTGCAATTTAAAGGCCTATACCCTAGAAATGTTTCAACTTTGTATATATAAATTTAACCTAATCTTTAACGCGTGATATTTGCGTTACATCAGAGATCGAAACAAAATTATTCCCTCAAACCCACCCTCTCGAAATTCTGGATGTTTCTTAATTAATAAAATGTACTATTATTACTATTATTAGACTTTTTACTTTAGGTAAATGGAAATCGAAAGAAAGCTACAGTAGAAAGAAACGCCTGTTAACATGCTAATAAGTTAATGAAAGGTAATGAAAGGTTTGTTTCCTATTTCATTCCAAGTGGGGAGAAAAATGCTGATTTTATTACCATAAAACAGTTAGGGTAAAGCAGGAAATATAATTATTCATGATCAATTTATTATATTTTATTTGCAATTATTTATACCGAAAGCTATTAAAAATAATAAGAAACATTAAAATATTTTTCAATTAATTTAAAATTTAACTTGTGAGTTAGCTTAAACCAAAAGCTGCAGTTCGCAGCTAAACTTATATTACTGAGATTTTCTTAAGCAACAGAATGATTAAGTAAAAATGTCCAAACAAAATGACGCATCACCATAAAAATTTATTACATTAATATTATTCGATCAAGATATATTAATTCTTATCAAAATGATTATTTCCATTAAAATACTGGGAATGAAATATTTTATTTACCCCTTTCCTAATTTGCCTAAGTACGAAGTGAAGTTCTACTACATACTGAAATATGCAGTGTGTAGTAATCTCCAGTCCGCAGTATGTAATAAACTACAATCTGCAATCTACAGTAAAACCCTGGAGAAATATACGTTTTCATCAAACCTATTTTACATGTATTTCACAGTGGAAATTACTACTGGCAGAAAATATTCCAAACATTTCATTCTGGTTTTAAAAAATACTTTTATTTTAAATAATATGGTGAACATCTATAAACAAGAACAATTTAAGGCATTTAATACCTTTAACATTTATGTTACGATTAATAATTTATGTGATAGTTTATGAATCAACGTATTTTTATTTATTTTAATAAGTATGAACAGAATAAAAATTCAAAGACAAGCTTAAGGTATTTCTCCAGCCTTCTTGACCATTACACACTTCGTGGTGTAATGGTCAAGCACACTCGGCGCATATTCCAGGGGTCCGTGGTTCGAGTCTCAGCGACGGCGTTTCTAATTTTTCACATCTCCAGCTTCAAAAAGTCCTAATGTCTCTACACTGGCGCCCGAACTAAAAAAAAAGGGTGGTGAATGATGATTCTCCACCACCAGGATTTGGCGATTAGGTCCCTTGATCCCCAGTCGCCCTTTAAAAGGGGAGTATATAAAGTATTTCTCCCGCCTTCTTGGCATGCCTTTGTAGTGTAATGGTCAAGCACACTCGGCGCGTATTCGAGAGGTCCGTGGTTCGAGTCCCGGTGAGGGCATTGCTCATTTTTCCCATCTCCTGCTTCTAAATATCCTAATGCTCTATAAAGCAATTATAATAAATAAGATAAAGTTAAGACTATGACAGGAAAAAGTGCTTTTAATTATGAAAAGTTTTTGAGCCCAGCAAAGAAGACAATTTAGGTAGAATTTTTCTAGGCAGTTTTCCATTTTTCAAGATATGTTCCTACACCTCGTTGACTTAATGAATCCTTAAGAAAGGTCATGCAATAAATATCTCTTTATTTAGCCATTTTTGAAATATAATGCTCTTCCTAGTATTTAAATAAAACTTTAAGCATGTTAAATATCAGAAATTTCGATTCGGTATCAATTAAAAGTTCAGCTAATTGAAAAGCTAGAAAGCTAGTAAATTTTAGAGTGTTTATACACTTTACATAAGTATTAGTAACATAATAACGAGAAATAAGCTCGAACTTATACATAAATTTAAAAATTAAAAACAGTTAAAATATTTACTTAGTTTCTTAAAAATTACATAATTTAAATTTTTATACATTTGCTCTCGATTTCTCATAGAATTCCTATTCTTGCACTAAAGCAAAATTACATTTCCGTATTTTTTTTAGCAATCGTGAATAACAGTCTTATTTGCTATCTAGAAGGGAAAATTCTCAGCAGACTTTGAGTGTCTAACTCTTTTCTGAACTGTTGATGACTTAAAACTCTTATCAAGATTTTAAAATATTGCAAAGCCTTCAACAAAAATATACTTTGTTCCAAAGGTGTCCAAATAAGAAAGGCGGCAAATAAATAAAAGGTGTTATATTCCTTATTATATGTATATATATATATATATATATATATATA